>JAODKF010000038.1:12611971-12629100 GCA_026779585.1 Mormyrus proboscirostris | reverse complement strand
ATTCCCCTCCCCTATTGCAAGTCTCGACTATAATGTTGTAAGATGTGGTGACTATGTGCTTATGTCGCTGAGGTGTTATTTGTTCTGTTCCTACATTGTACTCCCTATTGGAGTATAGTCTGGGGGCTGTTTTTTTTAATACACCTCCCCTCTCCTCATGTAACCTTGTTTCTCTGATTTTTCCTATAATTCCCTGTCTTCCTGACCTGTCTACCCCCTATAATGTGTTGTGTGTTGATGGCCTGGTTGATGGCCTGTTTTTCGCTGGTACTTGTGACTAGTGACATGGTGAATTGCAACAGCAATAAAGGGAATTAAGGGGAATTAATCAAGCAGATACTCATACACACATAGTTCAACTTCTTTCTAGGGTCCTCTTATTTACATAATATGGCCATTGAAGACATAGCCCATACTTACACTGATAAAGGTGACAGGAAGGCATGCAAATGAGTGGCAGTTTTATTCACCATCATACATTAATAATCAACTAACGATTGATGCAAATCAAAATCCTGAACTACATTCTATTATGGTTAACTTTGAGAAATCAAACAACCTGCGGTGTAGTAGGCTGGGATTTTCCTGTGGGATAAACAAGGTGTTTATTGCACTCCAGCTAAATCTCTTGTGAACATGAAGCATGTGTATTGAAAGTGTAAATATGAAATGAGCTCAGAAAATAGTTCTCGCAGCATGCAGGCTATTAACGACAAATTAGGTGATGCATAAAATGAAGAACTGAATGCAATTATTCGTACTTAAAAAATACTGGGTTTATTTACTGGGCATAGAAATTTACTACTAGCCTTTCATTTATAGTGTACATTTAATCAATGGGACTGCATTTTGGTGCAACAATTATTTTCTGCATCCCTGAGGTGAAAATGAACTGGGAGTCAGCATGGTTACATTCTAGAAAAAAAAATGAAAAAATCACTGTTCCAAATGGCATTAATATACTTGATTTGAATTACCAGTGAGCTATAATATTGTTGAACAGTCTGCAGGATCCACAAGGTCGGATCATACACCACTGAGGTTGAAATGGCCATCCTGGCCATTTCATGAACTTTATTATCGCATGCCTCAAATAAAATGAATAATGACCAATTTAATGAGAATGTGAATTGTCTGTAGAGAAGAGCTGATCCATGATGTGGCTCCACCTTCCAAAGCTGCACCTCCAAACACACAAGCGTATCTCATCATTGCTAATGCTATTGCTAATATAGAATAATCAATAGACTATAATATTGGCCAGGACAAAAAAAATACTGAATGCAACAGATGGTAAAAGTATTGCAGAAGTGATAGCGATACAAAGAAGGTGCAGTGTACTGTAAGTAAATCATTACATGGAACAAGCGACCTTGGTTTGTGTTCTTATGTCTTGAGAACAAGCAGAAACTCAAGGAAAGGCAATCAATAAAAACAAAACAAAATTTACAGCTCATGGACTGAACTGAGATCAAGCCAGGAGGTCGGTTCTTTCTCACAGATATTTTCATCCAAGCTATCAGATTCAAAGTGTGTGACTAGGTACCTTCAAACCAGCCTGACAGGAAGAGCGTCTGGGCTTGATATCTGTTCAGTCTCACTCATACTCAATGCTCATGAGGACATATTTGCCTAATCTTTGTTCTCGAAGAGTTCTTAGTTCTGGACATGTAAATGGTAAAATGCAAATGTAACTTTTTAATACTTTTTTGTTTATTCGTTTTTTTATTGGCTCTTAAGACACATATCTGGTCTGTATTATGCTCAATATGTAAGTTAATTAATGACAGGCTAATCATTATTTAATTGGAAATGCTTTAATGTAAAATGTTCATATAACAATAAATAAAAAATTCATTAGCACAAGTTTATATTAACAAGCATTATATTAAACTCAATATATTAACAGTTTGCCAGTGTAACGATGGAAACATTCCTAAGTGGGTGAAAAAGAATACCTAGGATTAGTTGAGCTAAGGTAGCCAATGACAGGCTGGTTTATTCAAAGGGTTTTCGGTAGTCTTGCTGGTCATCCACCCATTTCCGAGAGCCATGTACAGTACCTAGTACAGGAGCATTGCAAGCCCGGAGCCCATCCCAGGAAGCACAGGGCACATCCTGGAGATGATGCAGACCTTCACATGGCACGCACCATGGGCAATTTTGAGGCAACTTGTATAACTTCCCAGAGGAAACCTATGCAAAACAGGGAGAACATTTCACCCATAGGCAAATTCCACACATACAGAGTCAGAGGCGATATCCAAACCCGAACCATTAAGTCACCACCAAGGGGAACTGTATGGAGGGGGGGGGTGTTAGGGTGATTCCAAAAGCCCCAGAGTCACAGGGGAACATAATTGGAACAATCTGGGTTTGGGGCCCAATGTGTATGCTTTCTTAGGGCCCGAAATCTCTTAGCAACACATCTGGTCCCCATCTTGCCTTGCAGAATATAGAAAAAGTCGTTGGTTTCTAATGGGTGGATGGAAAGGCAAAGAATAACTGGAAATATAGAATTTAAATGTCAAACTTGACATGGCACAGCCATGATTATGCCCTTTGTCTGAATACTTACGCCACTTTTGTACAAGGGCTTTAGAAAAGCTTGACGCATATCTCATTTACTCTTCAGATTCGGCTTCTTCAGTAAGCAAGCAGTTTCATGGCTACTTAAGTATGGATTTATAGATGTTAAGACACTGATGAATTAAAAGTTGTTGAAGAAAGGTGTTGCACTGCATTCTGGAAAATACTTGTTCTCCAGGTGCTTTTGAATGAGAACTATTGTCACTCTGCATCACAAAGCAAATCGGTTTAAACAGAAACCAGGAATTACTGCATGTTACCAATGTACTTTTTTGATATTGTCAATTTTTATGTTAATCTGGTGGGTTCCTGTACAATAATGAAAATATGCAATTTTACAATAATATCTTAGTACAGACAAACAGATCCATGCAGGTTAATACCTCAGATTTATGATTCCTAATCTGATAAGTATTCTGCCAAAAACAAATAGCAAACTGCAATTCACAGAGCAGCTGCTATATAAAAAATGCTGTATGAAAAAAATAGCCTCACATCCAAATCTACCAAAACATACTGTATAAGAACATAGACAGTTAACTTGTAATTTTACTTCCAGCTGCATTATGTCTGTGATTTTGTGTAGTAGAGGACCCTCAAAACCAGACCATTCAAAAGTCCACCTTTAGACAGCCATCTGTGCAATTGCAGGCTTGTGCTTAATATGCATGCATCCTACAAAGAATTAAACTAATTATGTTATCATTGTTATTTTGTATATAAAGCGAAAATTTGCATCCTTTTTACGAAGGAAGTTTTCATAGCTCCTAATAGCTACTAACAAGTGAAGTACAGATTCCAAGAAAACAATAGGTCTTTCTCATAACCAGCCTTTAATTTTTCGGGTTTTTATGACATGCATGTTTGACAAATGAACCAAATGGATGCTGAGTGGTTCGAGTGAATAGATGGAATTTAAGTAATTGTTGCATCTTTTCAGAACTGTAATCTGTAATCATGCAACATGGTATTAATTTCTGTGCTATTCATTACTCCTTTGTTTAATTCATGCATACAGCAAAGAAATGCTTTCCTAGAGCATGAAATGGAGCAACTCATTGTGTATAATAGTTGTGCATTTTTTCATTACACAAAACATTTATGGTCATTTTTCTTTCATCTTCCCTTTTATACTTGGAATCGATAAGCTTAATGTTATGTGAAGTGGAAACATTCATTCCTGAAATTCTAATTATAGATCAAAGATTTAAAGGATCACTCATAAATATCAGTGCTAGATACACACACACACACATTTTCATTCCACTCTCATTTCATTTACTCTCTTAATCCTCTATGTGTTAATCATTGCATCATCATTAAAAAAATTTCATTCAGTTTTGGAGCACCGCGGTGGAAGAGAAGCCATTATTTACTGAATAGTCAATCTCATGTGGTTTTTGGATCAGTTACTCATTAAAGGGAAGCAAAAATCTGTAATACAGGAGCCTTTGAGAAATGGAACTGTCAAACTGAAGGAAATCTAAAAAATACTGCAACTTTAAATCACCATAAAGGATTAAAGTATAAATATTTTCTATGTTTTCTCTCATTATTGAACATGGGCAAAGATTTTGTTATGGATGGTAAGGATGTCTCCCTACTAAAATTGAGGCAGTACCATGTGTGTTTGTGGGTAGGATTTCAGAGCTGATTTTTTCCCCACCAATGCTGAAACCAAACCTATGCCCTTATTGACAGTGTACTGTATGTACATAGTAGATCAACAAGTTTTATAACAGTTTTGTTGTCTAAAAATAACACTAAACAGCAAAGAAACTTTCTGTGAATTTGCAAGCTTCAGCAAGGGGAATCTGTCGCCTCATCATCTGCAGGCCTCTTCATGTGTTCGTAAGCGTGATAATTAGGGATCGTTAATAAAGAGGACATACAGTTTTAACTTAAAATATAGCAACATCACACATCCCTGACCAGAATACGTATTCAGATGATGGGTGGGAGGGCAGATGGGTAAAATAAAATAAAAGTTCCTTAGGCAAAGTTTGTGGATATTCTTTTTTCACATTTGAAGCTGTCATAAGTATTTATTACTGTGTAATGAAATTTAATCTAGCAATTTTACAAGCAAGTTTGTCGTAGAGCATTCCACAGTAACTTATGATCTTCCAGAAGCAACAAAATAAAATGATGGGAAACAGCACCTAGCAGTATTCCAAAAGCACAAATAATAAATGAACTGTATGCAATGTATAACATGTGTTTGCTTCTATGGATGCATATAATGCAGTACAATCATTTAACACATATATGAAAAAGAAACTCTGTCATACGTCATAAATAACTCACAGTATAGTCCAGAATGCCCAGAGATGGCAGAACATATGCAGTCTAAAGTGGTAAAAGTGACAAATGCTTTGTGGGGGTATTTTGAGAGAGATTACTCTGCAGGATCCTTCATGTGGCATTCTTAAGCTATTGGTTGTGTGTCCTGTCACTGTTAATGAAAATAAAGTTTTTTTTTTTTTTGCTTGTCTTTTTTTTTACTCACACTACCTTTGTCATACTGTATCTTTTTTTAGCTGCCATTTGAGCTTCTGTTTTTTTGAAAGTATGTGCATATAATCTTCACAGGAGTTAATGTATGGTGTTCCTTCAAGGCCCAGGGCTGCTGGGATCTGCAGTCATTCATCCTGACTTGTGTTTGTGTTTTTTTTTTTTTCTGGTTTTTGGTTTTCGCCTCTGAGCCAGTGCCTGATTGATGGTGGAGGGGTCTGATTAGGCCGGCAGTGATGGCGTGAAGGCAGAGGGAGCTGAGCAGTGGCGACTGAATGTATTTAGCAAGCTCCTGGGACAGCTTAGTGTAGTTGAAGAGAGGGAGCTCTAACTTGGCTGGACCAGGCCACAACAGGCGTAATTACATTAGCCAGTTCCCTAACGCCAGTGGTAGCCCTTTGCTTTTGATGAATTATTACAGAAGTAAAATGCGTTGGCAATTGGCAATAACAAATACCACCTTACGGTGGCAGGGTTTTAGCTAGGGATGCATTAACAAGTTGATGCTACAATGGCTATAATGGCTAATCATCAAAAACATGATCAACGTGTGTGAGCTGCTGTACAGCCAAGTCTTTTCCCTCATCTACCTCTTCTGCTTTAAACGCCAAGGCACCGTGTCCATCAAATCAGTCGTCAGCAATGGAAATCACCAGTGCCACAGTACAGATGATTTGCTACAATTTGATTAATTTTTTTGCAGGCAGTGAAACAAAGGCTTTTGTCAGCCGGTAGTGCTGTTGTACCACACTGCAGGGTCCTTCATGCTTGGACTTTCACCGCACTGTTCTTCCTCAGGTTCACCGGCAAAGGTCAAGGACTTTTCAAACGCAGAATGGAATTTTGCGCATTGCAAATCATATATTCGGACGAGTAGGTTTTCCACAAAGGCATACGACTCCCTCACTGCCGATTGGGTAAAGAGTGCAAACAAGCAAATCACATTGAGTGAAGCGAGTCATAAGCTTATGACAGCTGTTCTTATCGCTGGTGTGTTAAATGCTGATTATGCAGCATCTTCAGAACCATTTCAGGAAGTTGAAAGCTGAAAGGAAGTTTTCTGTTGAGTTCTTTATGGCAGATGATGTGTTTAACATGGTCAAGGCAGGGCTTGATGGAAAACATGTACTTAGATGTATGGCTCATTCGTAGCAGACTAGCATTTGTCACTGGTACACTGAGTGCTAGAGAATATCTAAAACCATTACAATGGCTTACAAAATTTTGTTCATTAGTGAAACAAAGCTAGACTCCCAGGAGATCCCAGAGGAGCTTGGAAATATGCTAATTGCTTTTGAGTTTTATGTGCCTATGAGGTGCAGTTCCATGTTCTGTATGCTTCAGTACAACTTAAAGAAAAGTAGTGACTGATACGGGCACCATGGTGGATAATAATGGCCAAATGAAACTTCCTGAACCACTTGCTGTATTTTCTGACCCCACTAGATGGTGCTATCTTTTTAAAAATGGGCATGAGCCAAGAGCTCCTTCTAGAGGGGGCAAAAAATACAACAAATGGTTCATGAAGCATCATTTGGCCATCACTAGAGATCTGAGGGACACACTTTCACACAATTAGTGGCATTTGGTGGAGGCCTCTGTGAAGATCTTGCATCTATTTGGGGTAGACATCTCACAGTCTGTTTGAGGATATGCCATCCCTTTACTCCTTGTGCGCAGGCTTTTGAGGCTGCAATGGCCAATGAACAGGAAGAAGAGGATGTAAGGGTTCTGCCAGAGGCTCATAAAGCTTCACAACACATAATTCTTCATTGAATGCTTTCAGTCAGCCTTTGATGACCCATGTGGTCACTACTTCAAAGCTACCCTCTTGGACCGCAGAGTTAAGAGATTGCCACAGTCGATTCTCAGTCTTTCTGCCTTTGAAAGGTTGAAGGCAGAAGTGGTTTCAGAGTTATTTCATCAGAGAAGCATAAAACCTGCAGCTGCAACCTGTAATCCACCACCAGAGTAGGCAAAGCAGGTTGAATCAAAATGTCTCTTGAGGTGCCATGCAGGCTGGTTGGGCAGGTCCTAAAGCGAGTCAGCTGACACTGACCTCTGCTATCTTGTAGAATTACCTAATGGAATCCAGCTCAGGATTGTGCAATGCAGATCTTAGCAAAGATAAGCACCCCCTAAACTGGCTTATGTTTATCTAAAATGTCCAACCTGTGTCCCAAGAAGTGTTTCAAATCAGCAACTGTCTAGCACAGCAGTGAATGTTGTGTCTCTCCATCACTTTAGATTGCTTGCATCACATGTGCAGGAGCTTGTCTTTATAAAACTCAATGTGTAATTTTAAGCAAAACAATGATATTGCAAATATATCCTGTTTTGATATTTGTTATTTCAAACTTTTAATTTCGCCTTTTTAGCTCAGGTACAGTAGGTCTGTTTAATTATGTAGGACTGCCGCTACAATCTTCATGGCTTGCAGTCTGTAACTTCCAACACCACACCTATTTCTTGATCAGGCTGCACCCATTTCTGGTTTATATACAAATACAAAGAATTTTGTGTGTCAAACAGATACAAATAAGTAGTGCATCTGATTACTGCTAATAATTGCACACTGTTAACAGTGCGCAACAATAATTGCATACTGTTAGCTAATTTGAAGGCACCCATTCGCCTAACCATTGAAATGTTTTTTGCGCTATTTATTATATGCAGACATTTTTGCTTGCTGTGTACAGCTCGGCAGGTTGTGAAACCATGCCTGTGCAGGCAGAGTGATCTCCCCATTGGGCCCCTAACTGTGGCCCTTAACCCCCAGTTACTCCAGGGACTGTCTGACCCTGCTATTTCAAATGTGCCTGTTGTTTTGGATGAAATTGACTGCTAAATAAATAAAAATGTAAGGCAATCACAACATTGTGATTATACTTGGTCCTGTTTGTTTGTTTTTTATATGAGTGAATCATCCACACCCTGTATTACCCTCCTGGGAGGTAAATTAAGCCATATCCTGACATGTCACCCTCATATTGAGCAGTTAATCACAGCACACTTAAAGACCTGCTAGAAGAATGAATGAGAGCAAGGTGAACACATTAAGATTCATTTGTCAGTCTCAAACTTTTATACCATTGCCTTTCACTTACATCCTCAGCAAATTTGTCTGTTTTATTTTACCTTGGAAATGGAAAATGAACAAAATAGCTAAATTATGAAAAATAATTTCCTCTCATCCATCAAGTGAGAATATTAATATTCAAATGCATTAGTTAAATTAATTAATCTTTAATATTCCACTCAGAACCACAGATTGTAAATAAATCTGAAAAACATTACGTGAAATTATTTTACTGCGCCTGAAAACCTGACAAATAATGTTCTGCCGTTTAATCACCAAATATTGGCACAGAACTACAGTACTTCAGCGTGCAGGAGCTGCATCTTAACAAATCAATAACTCATCATACTTCAGAGTAGAATCCATTTCCATTCTGCCAATTAAAAAATGTTTCGATCTGTATCTAAAAACTTTTACTGCATTTATTTGTTGAACAATGGGGCAGAAAGAATCATAGAAGGCTGGCAAATATTAAAACAATGTTCTTTAAGTTTAGAATCCACATCAATTATTCTCTAAAATCAGTCATTTATCACTGGCTATTCCCTACTACATTATTTCCCACTGGTAAAGAAAAGGAAACCAACTTTAGAATCAATTATAATTTATAATTAACACATTGTACATTATCATAATCTGGCATGCTTTATCTTAAGGTATGCTAGAATATTGATGGAAATGGTTAAGAAAAGAAGCAGTATCTCTACTGGATGTTCTCCTTTTCTACTAGGAATTTTCATTAGACTTGTTTAAATCAGTGTTTCCCAATCCGGTCCTTGGGGACCCGTAGATAGTCCATGTATTTGGTCCCTCCCAGCTCACTACTGGGAGCTGGGAGGGAGCAAAAATGTGGACTGTCCGATAGGAAGCATGGAGAGAGAAAAAAGTTAGACCAGCGGTGAGTCCCCAAGGAACAAATTGGGAAACACTGCTGTAAATAAATAAGGACACAGGTGTTTGAAAAATGGAATGAACTACACAGTAGGGTCCTATTATAAAGCAAAGGTCAACAAAATTAATTACATTGTGCTTGTGGCTGAAATCCACTTCAGTGAAGATCAAAACGTGATTTATGAACTGGAGAGGCATCATTTGCACCCTTCAGTCCAGGTTCATTCTGCTGTGGGGTGTGTGACAGCATAAGGGGGTTCCTTGGTCATGTGATCATACTGTCTGATAGCAAAGCTGCCTCTCCGATAGTTGCAGCTAACAAGAGACGCCATGTTCAAATCACAGAACAGAATAACATTAATATCAATGGGTCTTGTTGGTTTTATGTAACCTAAATCATTTTTGATGTGTCAAAAAGCATTTCACAGTAGGAAACTAAATGTAAAGCTTCAAGAACAAGCAAATTATATCTGGAGGGTTAATTTTTTGCCTACAAACATGTATTCACTGCAGTATGATAATGGTAGCAGATTTCTTAAAAATGCAAAATGGTGCTCCACATTCTTCTTCAAAGAAACGAAGAGGTAGGACGGCTTATCTAAGTGCCTTTGAGAACCAAAGGGATTTTTATTTTTATTTTGAAGACATTAACCTTCCAGGGAACCGCTTTACAGCACATTTAGTGACTGTCATTTTAATGCTACTTTTGGCCCCAACAATGCAAATCCAAATAGCCTGGGTTACCATAGTGATGCTTCTCTGAAAATGGGGATGCAGTGATGCAACACCTCAGCGGTGAAAACAATACATTAATAACTATATGGGCCCTATGATAATGAAAAAATATGCTATTTTTGAAAAGGTGCAGTATTTTGAAAAAAATATATATTTTAAGAACATACAGCATGACGCAGGTGATTTATCCGCAATATCCATAATGCAATTCAGTGGGTCTCCTCTGTCTAAACAAGTTAAGCAAAAGTGTATTTGTCAGCAGGGAGCATTGCCTTCAGTTATGACAATAAAAGCACATTGAGTAATTTGCTGGGACAGACTCATGAAAATCACTCTGTCAGACTCACAGAGGTACAAATACGAGGTATAGAACTGCACAGTGACTCTGAAATCGTGCATCCAGCGGCCATTTGAGGACAGAGGTGCAGGGGACCATGGTACTGCCTACTGATTGGCTCCTCCAGTTCAGTGATGGTGATCGCCACCATTCAAACCATGCATTTGCAAAGGGACCCCAAGATTTGGGGCATCGTGTTTGTCCACAAACAGTCAGTACACTAGGGGGGTCAGGGGCCTTTTTCAGTGGGGCCCCAGAAACCCGTTTCTGTTTCTATTCTTTGTTCCCCATATTATTTGTAACGTAATGTGTTTTTTTGGTCTCAGATGACAAGCTAAGCACAAGTCTTGAATCCTGTAGCATTCCTGGTTTAGTTTCCCTCATCTTCAATCACTTTGTTCACCTACTGTATGTTATCCTTGATTTTTACTGTTTAATAATAAATACTTTATTGATCCCCATGGGGACATTCTTGTTGTGCCTCCCCTCCCCCCCCCACCTTTGTAGGTGACAGCAAGCTGTCTGTGAAGGGCAGCCAGCCACAGGGAGCTGAGGGTTAAGGGCCTCGCACGAGGACCTGGAGATGTGCCACAGCCAGGCTCAAGCTGTCAACCTTCTGATCACAAGCACAGAGGTTTAGCCCATACACTGCCCCCCAAAGGAGTTTTCTTGACTCATTTCTTTTTCACTGTATAGGTTGTGTTTATATTGTATTTATACCAACTACAAGCCCCTGTTTCAGGGGTGATTGCAGGATTTTTAAGGTGAGGGGCATAGAAGGAGCCTTAATTCACAGAGAAGGGCCAACTAATCGGTGAGTGACAGGAAAGTGACCAGAAAGGGAAGACTTTGTGGGCCAGTCAGAATTCTGCTGGAGCCGGTGCCTCTGTGTCCCCGCCCCTGTAAAAAAAGGTCCTATTAGTGGCCCCACCCTGCCTGCTCTCACTACTGCTTCTTACTCCAACTGTGATCAGAGTCATTCTCTCTCATTAGAATTTGTCACCTTGCTCATTTTCAATATTCAATATGCAAGGGTTGTACAACAAGTATAATGCAAAGTGCCCTTGAATGTAAAACACTAAATACCTTTGAGTATGAGAGGCTCTGAATCTACCAAGCAAAAAGCTGTACATTGCACTAATTAAGGTCAAATTTGAATAAGTAATTCTAGACAATATCCTATGCTAATGAGGATGATCAATTTCAATTAACATGCAATGGCTTTATTCTGTACTCTATTGCTTATGCCTGGCATTTTCCATATGGCACTTACGCACGTTTTTTAATTAAGCTCCGGTTTCCATATATCCAGCCATGTATCTTCCGTAACAGTTGTTGAAAACAGGACCATAAAGAGTCTGGTGTTTATCGCAAGTTGCACAAGCCACAGGGGAGCCCTCTGAATGGGATTCTAATCCATAGCTAGGCACACAAAGTTGAACAGAAACAGGCACACTGTGAGCAATCTAGAAATACCTGCTTACATGTCTTTGGACTGCAGGAGAATGTTACTATATCTCAAGGAAACCCATGCGAATACAGGAGAGCATGCAGACTCCAGAAACGCAGAGCAGGAACAGAACAAGCTCAGCTTTGGAAGTGTGATCCTACAGTGCTACTCAATAAACCGCCATTCTGCTTCATTTCCCATATAGGAAACTCACATATGACAATTTTAATTTATATTACCAGCTTTAAACCATTAGAATTAAAACAACTTAAATTTAAACATGGATTATTCTCTGAAAAATGAGATGTCACGTTTACGTTATAATAAACAAACCATAGGAAGGATCGCAAGCATGGTTGTTAACATATACAAAAAAATAATGTTCAAATTGCATTCCATTCATATAGTTTAAGACATTTTGTAATCTTTGTGTCATTCCAGCTTAATGGCTTGTTTTATATCCATTCATCAGTACAGCTAACACCGCTAAATGAACCTTGGCAGATTAATAATGATCCTAGATGTGATTGATTATGAAATCTGTGTCTTAGTGAACGTACTGTTGTGTCACTGCAACAGTCTTTATAGTGAGATATACAGTTTGGTTGGGGGGGGGGGGCTGCCACCCAGCTGTCAAGTAAACTACTTTTTTATGGACAGCTAGCGATATAACCACACCTCACTTGAAAATAGATGGCAAGACACAATAACAAACTCCCCCACATTTCAATGAGGGGAGGTAAGCCAAAAAAAATACATATTAAGAAGCCATCAGTACGAGTGGCATGCCAGCTCCTACCCAGTGAAACACTGTTAAGTGGCATGTTGCGTTTCCTGAAATGACAGAAGTAAAATATCACCTGCCAATGAAATGGAGACAAGTGTGGGAGAAGTGACATTTCTTTGACTGCCCCCCCCCCCCCCCAAGTGTGACAGACGTGCGTCAGCGCACAAAAAAATAATTTAAAAACTGCAGGATTGGGTATCATTCAAATTGCACAATGACTGTTCTCATTTTATTGGCCACTTGTCAGGTGGTCTGAAGTATGTATGTACGTATGTATGCATCTATCTATCTATTTTGCAGATGCTCTTATCCAAAGCAACCTACAATTGAGATAACAGGGTCAGCCAGTACCTGGAGCACCTGGAGTTAAGGGGTTATCTCAAAGGCCCAGTGGTGACATTACTCAGCCAGCCTCGGGATTTAAATCAGCAATTTGTATAGCACAGGCACAGAGTGCTTATCCACAGATTATCCCCAAGAAATAGACTTGGCCGAGATTCAACCCAGGACTTACAATTTACCACCACATATTTATAATCTCTATAGCTATGCAAGTCAGGTGTTGAGCTCTTTGTTCACATGAGAACAAAAAATAATGATGTAAAATGGCCTTCTGTTTTCCCATCCCCCCCCCCCATAAAAGTGGCCAGACATTGAGACTTCGTGCCTGGGCTGGTAGGTCCAGCACCATTGACCTGATGCTGATCCGATGCTCCGCATATTGTAGAAACTGAAACAGTTTTTCTTTGAGTCCATTGGTCCCTCAGTTTTGTCCCTGATTTTGTCGCATGGATCCGTGCAGCTTCTTAACCAAAGCAGATTTTGCAGAGAGTGAACACAGTTATGGAGATTTCACAAAATAGACTGGACCTAAAACCAATACTCTGAGTAACCAACTCTGAGTAACCTTCCACAGCAGTCTAGACCAGGTTGGAACAGGTGTTCTAATGATTTGATTTGTTTTCTAAATAGGACAATGCATGTTGGAAATTAAAGTGTACATCAGTTTGACTTTGTTTTTTCATTGACATATGAGAGGCAGCAAGCTAACATTACTAGAGCTTCACTTGTGTGATGTCATGCCTTGACTTTAAACACATAGTTTCCACAAATGCCAAAGACGCCAAGGTCCACTATAATTGGGAAGACCTCAATTTGATCGCTCTGTTTTATTCAAAGAAGCTTACAAGACATTTCATAAAACAATGGAAGCAAAGATGTACAGCAAAACAAAAAGAATGATCGCATGGCAGTATTGAAGTTTAGTGCGTGAGAATAAGCCTCAGGGATCCTAGATTTATCAAGGGTGACTATTATGGCCAGAAGCTTATCCAGTGAAGATCCATCTTGTTCCAGTAATGACTGTATGAAGACGCTATGCTGCAAACCGAAGGCCCCATCAGCTATTTTGTTACCTGGATATTTAGCAACAGAATGTTGTTTTTTTAGCAATAAATCCAATGGTTCAAAATGTTACTCAAGCAGAGTACGTAGAAACAAATTTGAAGATTCTGCCACCATTTGTGCCTGGAATTTTGTTAGTTGGTCCTCAACGCCTACATTTGTGGTCTGGTACTCTTGTATCTGTGGAGATGTTGCAGCAGTCCTTGAGGGGGATTTTATCTATCCCCTCAGGATGCAATATACTTGAATCATATAACTCTGTGCAGTTTGCCTTTGTTTGAGAATGGAGTGATTTAGTGCTTCTAAGCTATCCTTGAACAACAACCCTTTCAGATTACAAATCATTTGCCTTCTTTTTTTGTTGACGTGGCTGTAATTCAGCTGCATCCATTTTGGACTGAGACGCTCAAAGCCATTGACAGCATTCAAGGTGAGATCTTACTAGCCTGTATTGTATGGCCTTCTTTGGACACAGATATTTATTTTAGCTTTTTTTGACTGCTTCATTATAGTGTTGTCGAGAGGGACATGGAGGTATTAATGGAAATGGCTGGGTTTTCACAATTGAGGTTTCCTTCCACTTCTGAGTGGCTTGTATTGTGCTTGTTACATTCTTCTTTCCTGCCAGTACTTCATCTGTATGTGAGCTGCATTATTATCCTAAGAGTTCTGGATATTTTGTATGCTCCATGGAACACTTGCTTCTTTCGATTTTTTAAAACCTAATTTACCCAAGTAATATCTGTGTTTGGTCACGAGAAGTAGAAATTCTTTTGGACCTGTAAAGGGGTAGTAATAGTAACGTCTTTACTTAGATCATAGGCTCACATTATATCATGTCATGTAATTGTAAAGCTTAGAGCTTTAAGCTCAAATAATACATAAAAAATATTCAGCTTCCCAGTGAGAAACCATGGTTTTCTTAAACCTGTCATGAAACAACAATTGATGAGCTTGCAAACCACTATAAATACAGATTTGCACATTATCTTACCTTGTCGTGATACCTAGAGCATTCAATTACAAAAATAAGCTATTTCTGTGAAAAAATGTATTACTGATTAATTAGATCCACAGATAATGCTCTTACTGAAAACTACGAACAGTCTTTATCTTCTGAGAAATTCCAAAGACAGTTAATTATGCACAGGTGATGCAATATGATGTGAATTAGCAGTGGTCATTACTGTCTACAGAAATATGAAATAAATACAGATGACTGTGAGTTTGCAGGAGAGGAGCAGGACCCGGGATTGGCTTGCCTTTGATTAATGCACCCTGGATGGAATTGTTGTTCCGGTAATCCAAGCTTCTGTACAAAACTCGACATCAGACGAAGACAGCCAGAAAAGGCGAGAATCAGCATTAACAACCATAAAGGGCACATAGGTAAGAGTTCAGAGGTGAACATGAAATGAAGCAATTCGAAAATTTGTTCAAAGGAAGAAACATTTCAAGATGTCAGTACAGAAACGACATCAGTTCAGGGAAGGTGACAGAAAAGATGAAGGGGAGAAGAATTATGTTTTAAAATTATTTTAATCAAACTTCCCAGTGGGTATTAAATCGTAGCATACCTCAGTATTGGTCTTTGGTATCTTTGTTGAAAATCTTTATCATGTGACATCAACTCCAGGGTTCCAAATATTCACAATAGCAAAGCATCATAAAAACACCACAAGGTCAGTTCAACTAGCAGCCGTTGAAAGTACTCAGTTTCAGTGATACAACTGAACTTGACTTATGATGTTGTTTGATGATACTATATAGCTATTTATGTTTTTTTCTGGTTGGATCTAGGCTATATATTGTTACTTCCTATTTCAGTTTAGCACCAAGTTATTAAAACGAAGGGGTGGGTACAGTGACTTGTGGGTATTACCATGGTCTCAGTTCACCAGTGATTGGTTACCTCCCCATATTTGGAGGTGTTGAGCTTGCATGTTCACTTAGCTGTAATAGGGGTTTCTACAGATATTAAGCTATTAGTTAAGTTCTCCCCAAGCGAGCTTGATGGGCCGAATGGCCTCCTCTCGTTTGTATATTTCTTATGTTCTTAGATAAATCAGTATGTTTGGGACATGCAGCTTTGTGAATTGGCATCTCTGAATTGCTTAGTGTGTCAGAGCCCAGTGTATCCTGGGATAGGCTGAGGCTTCCCCCAACCCTGCATGAGATAAGCATTAATATAAAATAGGTAACATGCTCATCTGATATCCCTGCTGCTTCTCCTGGTCTGTGATGGCAGCATGCCCAGCAGACAGATGTGGATAGTTCAGGTCCATAAAGTAAAAATCCAGACCAAGATTTTGTTTCAACCAACTATTTGTGTACTGTGACTCTTTATACTTAATTAAACTATCCACCTCTGCCAGAAGGTCAGACCAGACCGTTTTTTTCTATGGCCACAGATTCCAGCTCGTTATGTGTGATCCCTAGATTTCGTAATGCCAGATGGAGGATATAATTCATCCAGCATGTCCCATGTCTTTTCCAGATTCTCTGCCCTAGATGTACTAAGCACAAACACACTAAGAGAATTTGAGGTTGCACCCAAAATACCTTAGTTGGCTTCTCTCAATCCAAGCAACTACAGGAGGCGGAACCAAGACATGCTTATCACTTTTTAACATTAACTACAGCCCATGCCTACTGGTGAGGACAGGAATGTAGACTGAATGGTAAACCATAAGTTGCATCTTACTCTCATTTCCACCACAGACCTCCTCAAGAGCCACAAAACACCAGTCACTGGTCTGACCCAACTGTCAGTCTCGCATTTACCTCTGACACCAGCATTCATAAATAAGGCACCTGAACCCACGAAGAGCTCTTTTCCAAATTGCCTTGAATTTTAGGGTGCTGAGTCTCCTTCCCACGACTTCACACTCAGCACTGAATTTCTTAAGTGCATGCTGGAGGACCTGGTCAGATGATGCAAAAGCACAGATTTACCTCACACTGCGCTTCTGCTGTACATTTCCAGCATACCCTGATTGCTTGGCTTTAGCCATCCTCAGTCCATCCGGCTGCTTCCCCATCATCTAATTCCAATGCACCACTAAGTGGTGATTGATACATACATGCACACTTATTTTCACCCAAATCTACAAAATGCATGACTTCAGGTCACATGACACAGCTGTACACAACTAGATAACTAGAGTCAATTATTGACCTTTGGCTTAGTGTACTCTGGTACCATGTACACTTATGAAAATCACTCTATTTGAACATGGTCTTTGTTATTGATAACCCAGAAGTAACATGCCCAGGGGGGTTGGGCAGCCAGTTGACCTTGGACCCCCAGAGGTTTTTTTTCTCCCTGCGTGGGAGTTTTTGG
>JAODKF010000038.1:12576100-12606139 GCA_026779585.1 Mormyrus proboscirostris | reverse complement strand
GCTTGCAATGCTGTGCCCATTTTTGGAAGATCACTGGCTTGGAATGCTGTGCCCATTTTTGGAAGATCACTGGCTTGAACCCCTGAGCAAGGCCCTCATCCCCCAGTTGCTCCAGAGACTTTTCAAAAATGCATGCTGCTTTGTAATAAATAAGTATAGAATAAATGTGAAATGAGAGACAGCACTCCCATCAAGACTACATGTCCCATGATTCAGTGGGTAAGTACTGCTCCCCTGCCCCTCCTCCAAGGACTCCACCTTGTGACTATGGCCAGCTGGCTTCTGCATGACCCCTGCAGTACTGCAGGTCTATGTTGATCTCCACTCCTGTGGGAGGGGGGGCTTTTATAGTTGGGGGGTGTTTAACAGCCTGATGCAGAGATATGTCACTGCGAGGGTCATGTGATCAGGGTCAGCCGGTGCTCTGTAGCTCTACAAACCGCAGTGACCCTGTCCAGTAAATCCACTCCAGCTGACTTCTTTATGCCCCGTCTCCATGTCCCCAGCATCTTTTCACACCTTCATTTGTTCGCAGATGAATCACTGTTCCTCACACTCCATCCGTCACACTGTTCAGTTCACTGTCCCGACTGCAGTGATTCTCACAGTGCCATTTTACATTTCATTTCTTTAGCAGCAAAGTTAAATTTACGAAAGCTGGGTCAGAGCAGTAGCAATGCGGGGTTAACAACCTTGCTCAGCGTCATAACCCACCGAGCTACACGCAAGAATGCCAGTCGGTCACAGGACACAGACACGGGGACACTTTGCGGGGGCGGTGCCTCTGTGACAACATGCATAACTCCATGCCCACTCTAAATACGTATGCTACTTGGGTCTGAAATAATTCTATTATTACTGCTATTAATATTATTTACATTTACATATGTGGGCTACAATTTTGTGCGCTGGGAACAGGTGAAACAGAAACGTAAGCACATTATAGTGAAGGACGCTTAATGCGGGTGCGCTGGGTGGTCCAGGCACTACAGCTGCTGGAGAGCGAAGTTAATGAAAATAATCAAGCTCATGCCACACCCTGCTTACCTGCCCCTCCCGTTTCTCCCTAGCAGGACTCTAAGGATCCCCGCCCGTTCAGTTTCTCTCTCCTTTTGTTCCTGCCCCCTTGTTAATTAACATACTCCAGCTGCTTCCTGTTTACTCCCTTGTTAACCCAGTGTATAAGGGCCTGCCAGCCTTGCCTTACCTAGCCCTGTTATTGATGTTGTTCTCCGTTGCGCCCATGTTCAGACCTGTTCCACAGTGCTGGTGCTTTTTGATACTGTGTGATCCCTTTGGTTTCTTGCCCTGGTTCTTTTGATTTTAGCGAAGTCCCTACGTTTCCCCATAATCCTGCTCTTGCGTCCCCAGTCCTCCCTGGCGCATGACAGCTTACATATTTGTATGAATTACATGTTTGTAAAAAATGTAAACTTTTACTGCAAAGCATCGCATAAACACCTTACTGGCTTTCAAAATCGCCTTTAGCTTTTTAAAGTTGGCAATCCAGTGCAAGTAATGCTTAGAGGACATTAAGGTCAAATGCATCTGCCCCCCCCCCAACAGAACAACTGGCCCCAGTCTGCCAACTATACTGCACAGACACACATGCAATGGGCAAGTTTCAAACATGTCTGCATGTCTTTGGACGTATGAGGGGACTCAGAAAGGAAGTCCCCACGTACAGTGGGATTTAACCCCGAATCCTGCAGTGCGAGGCAACAGTGTTACTCAGAGATACCATGGAGACATCATGTAACTTACTGGCAATAGTCGACATGGGGAGCAGTTCCATTTACGAATTTAAATGACTAAATTCAGGGGCTCTTTGCCTTCTCTTGATTTAATTCATCTAATGAAGCTGCTCCCTCAGGGTAATAGAGAAAGATAAGATTCTGTTTATATACACCAATAATGTGTCACTCAAAAATAAGTAGTCACACATAATCTCATAATCAGGAAGATCACGGTTTCATGGCCGCACCTACTCAGCGGTGACCAAACAATCCCCGCATTTACGTTCCCCGTCTGCCGGACGATGCAGGGCGGGTCCCCCACACTCTTACCCTCTGGGTTTGGCTCCTGGTCGGGTCTGAGCCATGGACCTGCTTGAAGAGCCCCACTAATGAGCTTTTGGGAAAAGCATGTTTCCTCGAACCATGAGGCATTGCCTTTGAGGTACCTAAAGCAGGTAATTCATTTCCCCTGGGGGCTTTTTAATCTTGCAAGACAAATTAGAGTCTAAAAATCGCTTTGTCACCAAATGGCTCATCTTCGGCCTGCGCGTCCTGCTTCTTCTGGCCGTAATCACACACGCCGCAGTGAGATGGAGTGGTGAGACAAAGCGAGCAGCTGTAATTAAGGGTGGGGGGGAGGCTCCTGGAGGCCTCCGGCTAGCTTCAGTGTGCAGGGACGGTGCCTGAATGACTACACATCATGCTAATGGATAGCATTAGCGCCACTGAGGCCTTATGAGCAAGTACAGCCATCACAGGGCATGCTAGTGGCAGGAAGCTAGCGACTGGCAATCTTTGGCCAACCAGCAGGCCCGCGGTGCCCCTCTCCGGCAGACCCCATTCCCGACTGGCTGCTCGCCCGCCCCTCCACCCCTTTGGGGAGCGCCCGCTGGCGAGAGTCAGCGTTTATTAAACAAAACCGCCCGGCTGATAAGCGGACGATTTGAAATGGATCGCCTCGCTCCAGTGTGGAAGCCACATACGAGCGTGTGTGTGTGTGTGTGTGTTTGTGCGTGTGTGTGTGTATGTGTGCATTTGCTTGGAGTGCTGTGAAATGCGGTGTGTCCATTCACTGCCACTCAGCTTTAGCACGGATAGCAGACACTCTGACCGATGCCAGGTATGACAGCCAGAGGCAGAGGTGAAGACAGCTTCTGAGAACAGAGAGCCTTAGGACTGTCTATCTGCAGCAGAGGGCAGGACAGTTGGCCAGGGATAGGTTTGTTGTTTCACACTCAAAAAGTCACTTTTGCCCCCCCGCCCCCTCCTCAGATGTTCAAAAATCTAAATAAATAACTAACGAGTAGTGTCAGAAGATGGTAGCTAGCTAGCAGGTTAACAGAACATGCTGTTTCAGCATCTCCTAAGTAAGGAATGCGTTTATTTAATATTTAGAGTAGTGTCTTCTTGGCCAGCAGGGGGCCCTAAACTTCAGGGGCTCCTGGAAAATGCATGTTTTTTCTCTAGAGGAAAAGTGCACCAAACCCTTATGGTTCCAGTAACACGTCCACTGACTGAAAGATTAGTGAAGATCATGCAGGCCATCATGTGGAGGGGCTGGCTGAGAAGCATGGAATTAAAAATAGTGGTGTATTGAGTGTGCAGTGCTCAGTGAAGGGGGCGGGTCTGTGACTGAGGGGCTTCCTGTCTGTGTCTTATGCATCTCTCTGAGTTTTACCCTTAAGACAAAAACCTATTTTAAGCCGCCTGGAGAAACAAGCTGGTCTATTAAATATGCAACGTTTCCTGGAAATGTTAACACTTTAGAATAAAAAATATGAGCAGAGTAAATAAGTTGTGTTTTCAAAATAATGTTCCTCTGTGGAATCAGCTGGAAGGAAAAGTAAATGAATTTAATTGAATGCAAATTAGTCCAACAATAAAAACAATGCAAAAGTCTGTACCTAAGTTCTAAAAGTTCTACTCAAAACTTTTATTCAGCACAGAAATTCCCTATCTTCTCTCATGTCATGTGATGAACCCATTGGCTTTTGCAGTGCACTTTAAAGTGATTCTCCAGATGACCTCACTGGCTGAGTCTCCAAACCTTCTTCTGTAATGCCCATAATTCCTGCGCTCCAAACCTGACCTAACACCTTTCTCAGACACGTGTTCTGGGATTAAGAATCATTTTGTGTAATATTTTCAACATGTACAGGTCAAATGTGGTGGATCACTATTTTAAAATATATATGAATTCTATGATATTGTATCATATAAATCTATGTTACCACTTCCACTAACTTGGTCCATGATGCTTTAATGGCTTGTGGGAGCTTTACTTTATAAAAAAATGTTCTGAGGGCAGAATGAAAAATGGTTCAGAGAGATAACCAATCAGATTGTAGAGGAGGTGGGTCCAAACAACTGGAGGAGGTTAGGACCGAGGCATCTCATTGGTTGGTCCCACCCCCTGTAGATGCATGAACCCACCTCTTATACAATCTGATTATCTCACTGAACCAATAATTTCTTGTCCTGCCCTCAGAATATTTTTGTGCAAGTAAAACTCCCATTAATGTTTTAATAGTTTCTCCACCAGCATAGCGCATATGCATATATACTCCTCTTGCCAAAATTCTTCATAATCCAGCTTTCATCTCCATAGTCAAAAGTAATACCATATTCTGAGACATTCTGACCATTTTTTCTTAGAGGTAACTCAATCTTTGTCCATTGTTGTTCCATTAATACACTGGCATGTACTGAATGCTGTTAAGGTTCCTTCCTCCTGTCTTTACCCCACGTTTGTCTACTTCCAGTCCAGCTTCTCTCTTTGTATGGACTGCGTACACATTGAACTCCATTACCGATCTGGATCGGGCCAGTTTCTCCATATTCCCTCCTAGTGTAGAGAGCCATGTGCCTCTCCTGGTGGGGTGTGGACATGGCCTCCTATCCCTTCCTCTGTGCCGTTAGAAGCAGCTTTCCTGAAGTCCCCTCAGCTCTGAGTTGTCATCAGGTGATTTTACCCAAAGGCCCTTATAAAATCGATGCACCCATTTGCAAGTTTGGATGAAGCACCTTCAGCCACCCACGACCCTGGAGGGCGGCGGGTCAGTAATGTTGGTGGGTCCCAGCTGTGCGGGCGCCTGGACTCGGGGAAGCGCAGAACTGACACAGGTAATTCATCAGCGGAGCAGAGGCTAAGCCCAGCTCTCCATTTTGTAGACAGACCGGCGGGGGGGAGCATTGTACAAAAAAATGGTCGTTCAGCCTAAAAAAAAATCATCTGCCAACAGGAAAAGGGCAAAACAAAACTCAAACTGAGATCCGTCACAGCCAAAGAAAACATCAAACCATATAAACAAACCTGGGGACTGAGACCCCCCCTCCCTTCGGCCCACCACTCAACACACTGCCCTGCTGTCCAGTGTAATGAGGCTCAGACGTCTGCTGTGATCTTTAACAAACCTTTAGCAAACCTTTAGCAAACCTTGGGCTTGTCCGTCAGCCCACATGAATATAACTTCTCCAATAAGAAAAGCATTCAGGTACAACAGGACCACAGACCAACAATAAAGTACTATTAAAACACATTTTAGAACCAAACATGTTTATTTCATTAATATTTGATGATTAATAACAATTGGGCTTGATAACGATCAGCTAGCATCCTCTGCTTCAAAGAATGCACATTTCCTAAATAAAGATTGCATAATTAATTAACGTGAATTAAATCCCTGTGGATTTCCAGGACCAAAAACAAATCCAAGTTATGAGGAGGTTAGATAAACAGTTCCAGCTAAGCATACTTCAAACATAGAAGTGTGGGAATGAAAACATGAAATAAATGGATTTATTTTAAAAACCAGGACATACAATATAGAATGCTGAAAGCAGACCGTACACCTCCCCCCCCCCCGAATCTCTCTCTCTCTCTCTTCCTCTCTTTATGGGGAGCGAAAGAATGTCACCAGAAGGTCAAAATAACAGGGTTTTATCACATATACCTTTGGTCCTCACAATGTAATGTATACATGATCACACACTCTCACACACACACACACACACACACACATTATTTAAATGTTTAAAACAGGTGTAACTGCTTGTTACCATGACCACCAAGGGTTAACAGTCAATAGCTGTTTCTACTGAGGCATCAAAATCTTTGAAGTCTGACACAGAAGCCCCGGAGGTTCGCTCTGCACGATCGCAAGGCAACCCTAGCGCCTCACAGTGGCCGTTTTGTGGCATATCCCATCACCTGTAACTGAGGCATGGACTTGCGTGTGCTAAGCACGCTGCCTGCATGTGTGCTGCAAGACGGACGTCGTGAAACCTGATTTCCCGAGATGGGGCGTCTTAATTGGGTGAGTGTTTTCCCCGCCATAGCTGCCCTTGATCAAATCTTGTTGCTCTGCCCATCCACAGCAAAGCCATCGGATCTTAAACCCCAAATCTCTCTGGAAGAATGATGATGGACAGCTCAATTAGGGTTTAGGCTCGGAAAGAGATTATGCTGGGATCATATGTTAGGGTCCAACAGCTTGTTATGAGAAACAGATACCCAAGCGGTGCAGAGTGCTCTCTTATCCCACCACCTAGAATATTTCCCTCTATATTGCTTTGGGGACCACAGAGAATCCAAACAGTGACATGTGCTATTTTTTCCCATTATATTACAGATTAGCCCTAAATAATGGATTAAGGACATAATCAATAATGCATACTCGTATCTGTGTTTATCCCCAGGCTGTACAGTCGCTTAAATTTGCTGACAAAAGCTGAAAGCGTCTTTGCAGACTAAATAAAAAAATCACACTTGATTATTCATGCTAGATGAAAGGACCCTGCAGTCGTTGACTGGCGCGGTCAGTCGTTTTTTTCTTGTCGTCCTTGTATGTAACATCTACATTTTAATAAGGTATTTATCAGGCTGGTAATATCTTCTAATGTTCAACAACAAGCTTCCACTGAGAACATAACTGCTGTCTCAACCTAACTTACCTTCCTACAAGTGAAATTCCATTAAGTGCCTGTATTTATTATTTCCCAAGCTACAATGAAAAGTAATCAGATTGCTTTCTGTAGAGAGCGGACAGTAACCTAATTTCAGTCTTTGACAACAGAAAAGCAGGACATTGGACACATCCGTCCCTGCAGAGATTCACATTAAGTGAAATTAACCCAACGGTATTTGCATTGGAAAGACAATTTAACTTTGGGGGACTTTTTCATGAGTGACAGAAGCCACTAGGGCCAGACATTTTGCCATTTTTATGGGAGTAAACAGGCGATGGTGACAGGAGTTTCCGGTCTGTTCGCTCCTCCACCAGCCGGGTGTTTAATTGGGATCAATGAACCAAAAGGGCAACTCCAAAGCTGCCTGGATATTTGCTGATAACAGACAGTAACAAAAAATGACCATAGGAAATAGCTTATTTAATTCCTACAAATAGTCATAGCAAATACTCTTTAGAAAAAGGGGGCTTTGATTTTAAAAAGCACTTTGCAGGAGTTGGCAATAAATGTTCACATCCTGGGGTTTGTTTAAGCTGTATTTTCCTGGCTGAAAAGACCCCAACATTTATTAAAAAAAGATTATTTTCATCTCAAAGGATAGCTATGAATGTTTTATTCCAGAATCATCTTCAGTCTTGGATGTTTTCGTTCCATTTGGAAAGAAGGTTGCCCCCAATGTTGGTAGGAATATGCAACTCCATGGACCCCTCTTAAGTGCTGCTTTTCTGTAAAGAGGGTTCAGAAGGAGGCATTCCATCGCAGCCTGACCCTCAAATCTGTGGGTCGATGACAGGGTGTCAGGATCATGGGTGAGAGGGTGTGATTTCGCTTCCCAATTTGACCTTCATTTGGGGTCATGAGACCATGAACCCTAAGCAGAAAGATACATTTACACAAACACATAGTCATCAAGCAAGAAACAGCTGTGGAAAAACATCACCTCAGAAGCTAGGAGAACATTGTACTGGGTTACCATTCCAAGGGACAAGTCGTCACCATCCTAAGTCCTTTGGTGACAGAATGAACTTCACATCAGACCTGCAGAATATCTTCCCTGTTGGAAGGAAAAGCCTCCATCTTGGGCTCAGTCTCCTAAGTATTATCTCTGTCATCCCAGGATGCATCTATATTGATGAGACCCATTTATCCTCCCTGATAGCTCTTGCTTACTCTGTTCTCTTTTGCTTCATCCCTGGTAACCGAGGTCGAAGCGTCGGGGTCCGTCTCCTGCTGAGCATGCCAAGTCCCGTGCGACGTGGTTCTGTTCCTGGCCCCAACCCGAGACGGTGTCACTCCTCATTCATGTTGCTGTGCTACACTAGAACATATATCATTCTGGATGGAATCAGCTACAATGCACATACCCACAAGTTTAACTGCAGCAGGTAGTGCCTCCATCTCAGTGCTTGTGGATTCAAATCACATGGAGTTTTAAAGTTCTATAGAAACATGTAAACCCTGGAAGATTCGGGAGTGGGGGGGGGGTGCAAAATCTAATGGGGGGCCCAAGGTAACATGTCTAGAGATTTTCTAGCTATGCTCCTATCTCAGAATAGAATATTGACACTTTATTCATGACTGTGGTCAAATTATTATTATTATTTTTTGCCTACTCATTTTGCTCTCCCGGAGAGACATACACACACACACATAGGTGAAAGGAAGTCTGGGAGTTGCAGTGCAGAACCAGCCTTATATCCAGTGCTCCCAGAGCAGTGTTTCCCAAACCAGTCCTCGGGGAACCCTGGACGGTCCACGATTTTGCTTCCTCTCAGCTCCCAGTGCACCTATACCAAGTGTTTGGTGTTCCTGATTGGCTGGGAGCTGAGAGGGAACAAAAAAGTAGACTGCCCGGGGTTCCCTGAGAACTGGGTTGGGAGACACTGTCTAAGTGCAATTGGAAGGTGGGGGGGAGGGTCAGGGCCAGGTCCACTGGTAATATCACTCCGGCAGCCCTGGGATTTGAACTAGTGACCTTCTGGCCACAAGTACTGAGTCTAGACCTGCTGAGCCTTACCTGCCCCCCATGAGCTTTATACCGGTTTCCTCAGGGTATATTCTTACTCTGCTCTGCCCTCTGCACCTTCCCCCCGGTGCTGGATAAGAGGGCGGGAGATGGTTGGAAAATTAAATGTGAGATATTCAAGTTTCTATCAAAAAACATCTTTCAACGTCTACACAACAGTCAAATACACTTAGAAAAACAGACCATAGCTTACTGCTATAATTACCCACAGCTTTAGTTCCTAAGTGGCACAGCAAAGACCGGCATGCAGGTTTCCAATCAGGAATGGCCCTGGGCATCAGGGTGTTCTTTTTGCCACATTTACCGTACGAGGTGAGTCTAAAACCACACAGAAACCCGCAGTTCCATTGTAATGAACCTGCAAAATAGGAACTCTCCACTTTGTTAAAGGCTGGAGACTGAATTTAAAAGCAAAAGCCTGATTGTATGGATCTGATAATCACAGATTTATAATCCTTAGTAAAACCAATCAGTCACACGTGGCTTACCAAGCCGTAGACGGTTTCTCCCAGAAAAGCTCACGGCAGTGCAGTCCAGCAACTGGTCAGGCTTGCAGAATTGCAGCACGTCCGTGTAACACAGCACACCGCATGCAGCGATGGCAGCACTCCATCGTGCGCTGGACATTCTACACTCCTGGTCCGTGGTCCAGCTCTGGAGCCATTGCACACTCTTCACCGGTGACCACCCCAAGAAAAGAGGGTGATGTGCAGCTCAGTGGTCGTCGGTTCAGATCACATACTCGGTAGAGTAGCCACGTCTACGTTGGGCCTTGAGCAAGGCTCCTATATAATGCCCCAGAGGTGCTGGATGGACGGCTGACCCTGTGCTCAGATCGCAAGCTTTGCTCTCACCTCTATACGTGCGTGTGTCTTAAAAAGAAGAGCATGATGGGATACGTGAAAACTAACACCCCCTATTGTTACATTGTGCCTATACTTCTGCAAATAGAAAATTATTTATTACTCTCTGACCATCCGTGCCATTTGCCTTCCCACATGTCCGGATGGTGCCCGGGGTGGGCACCTTCTGAGCTGGAGTCCTAGTCCAGTCCCAAGAAGGGGGTGACATCATGGATATGGACTACCGTGAGCATCATCGGGGCGACCTTCAAGGGCCGGCAAGGAGGACTGATGAATTCATTGTCGGACTTTGGCTTGCTACCAAGTCATCATTCTGAGCAAGCATGGTCACCCTTAAATTTTTGGAATGTTAGCATGCCCAGGGGGGTTAGGCAGCCAGTTGACCTTTGACCCCCAGAGATTTTTTTTCTCCCTGCGTGGGAGTTTTTGGTTCCTCTCCTCTGTTGTTAATTGTTTTTTTTTTCTTTTTTCTTTCTTTTCTATTCTGTCTTTCTTTTGTCTTATGTATCTCATTTTATATGTATAACAATGTGTTCGAACACACCCATGTAAAGCGCCCTGGGACAACTCTGTTGTGAAGGGCGCTATACAAAAATAAACTGAATTGAACATAAAAGCAGCCTTCTTGTCCACCAGAAAAAAACTGGGAATTGTGAGTATCTCCACACCCACTTGAAGTCTTTCACCAAAGGAAACTCCGGCGTAAGAGAGACTCCACCCCCAATCAAGAATTCTGGTTCCAAAGACCATACTGTCTGTGGAGGTAATGCCAAATCAATTTAGTCCAGTGTTTCTCAACCCAGTCCTCGGGGACTCCAAACAGTACAAAGGATCAAGCAATGAAAAGCACAGAATACCTGGTACAGGTGTGTTCGGAGCTAGGAGACAGTAAAAATGCGGGCTGTCTTGGGTCCCCCGAGGACTGGGTTGAGAAACATTAGGCAAACCGATACCTATCTATCTCCCACACAAGCTCAGGACTCTTCCCTACTGCAGAGATAACTTTTCACTTTTCCAAAGTCATGCAGTGTCCCTTGCTGTGGCCTAATCCGTCAGGGCATGGCCGCTCACGCCAGCAATCCCAACGGCAATGTTCCTGACCCCCCTACCCCTTCATTTTACGGGTGGTAACAGGGTCATGTGCTAATTTTTTAAATGAGTACATATGACAATTTTTACTAAGTTTGAATTTTTCCTAACACGCATATGAATTTTAAATAGCTTACAGAAATTTCCAGAGAGGAAAAATCACAAATAACATACCTACAATCTACCAATGCTAAACATGAAAAAATGAAAAAATTATCCAGGGATACAAAGTTAAAATTCAATATATCTAACTTTGAATTAAAATGAATAGGCTTTACCGTATACTGTACATTTCCAGGTACACTCAATGTTTTTCCTCATATAAAACATCCTGCATCTGACTTTTTCACATCCTCTCATCATGGAATCAATAGTCTTTTTTACTGCAAATAACCAGTTCCTTCTAAATAAATATTTTGAGGAAATCAGAGCAAGGCAACAGGCAGGTCCATCCCAGAAGGGCAGGCCAGGTGACCTCTCAGGTTCACACCAATTTTCTCCCACCTGATCCCTGCTTCTTTCCCTGGTTATTTGTTGGCACCCCCACCCCCAACCACCACAACACCCCCTTTTTTGAGGATTGTTTTTCTTATGTTAGTAGTGTAGTTCACCTCAGAAAAACCCCCTTCATCCTGAAAAGGAAAAATACAAAGAAATCGAGGCTCTCTCTTAACAAATTTCTCTTACCGCAGTTGGGTCTTCCACACAGAACAGTCTTGTTTATGTTTCTAAGTGAAACTTATTTTCGCAATGCAAGTATGAACAAAGACATTTGTTGGAACAAAAATCTGCATAGAGCCTGCAGGAATGAGGACTCAGAAGCCATGATTTATGTTTCTCTCATCAGTCAATCCTTTCACGCAAATCTGCTCCCTAATCCTTTGCTCTGCATTTAGCTCTGATTACTGTTGAATTGGTTTTTTGTAGTCCACTCAGATAAATCATGTAGGTCCATAGGGGATAAAAAATCATTCAGACCAGATATTAGCAACAATTGATTCCAAGAGGGCCTTGAGGAAAGTATTAATATTGCGTCAACAATATTTTCCTTCCATGTTTGTTGTGTGCTTTGGGCTCGAAATGAAATCTCTCTCTTCTAGGTCTCCTATTCAACAAAGAGTTTGCTTTTTTCTCCCATAACCGATAAGATGCCATGCCTCAGTGTTTTGCTTCCCAATAAAAATCTCATCTTCCTTGACTTTTAAGTAGTGTGCTATTTCAGTGGAGAATGTCTCTTCGGGGTGCCTGAAATATTATATCACAATGTTTTCTTGCAGGGTGAAGCCACTGAATTGTCATTCAAATTTTGCAGGGGCTCAGGTTTTTAGTATAAAAATCTACTGGCATCAAGCCAGAAATTAATAAATATAGTACAAAGCACAGGGCAGAGAGTAAACAGTCCAGTACTTTGGGTATCATCATCTGTCACTCACCAGACGAGACCCGTTTTTGCAACATATACATGTACATCACACTTCTCAATTTATTTAATGCCACATGAGAAAAAGGTATAAACAACATGGAAAGAGTGGAGTGTAGGAATGATAAATATGTCTTATTATACTAATAGGTCGTGCATTTTGCATCTTTTACTGTCAAACAGATGATATGATTCTCAAAGCTATAAATAAAACCAGGAATATTAACTGTGTGTGTATGTAAATTAAAATGTATGGCACGAACAATACATTTCATGGTAATACAGGTATAAAAGGGTAAATTGTTACAACTCTGCTGGTGGTTTTTTTGTTAGTCACATGTGGCACTGAATTCCAATTTTTTAACATTTTTTCTTTAATGAGCTCAGGTAAAACCTTCTGCAGTCTTTTGAGCACTCTCTACACCAGCTTCCCATGGCAGGATCTTGAAAAACCCTGAACATCTCCCCTCACAAGGGACTCCCCCACTCCCAACACAAACACTCACGCATACTTTTTATTCAAAAAACCATCTGTACCATATGGCGGTACCAAGAAAATGCCGATTTTGTTGCCTGCAGGAAAAGGAAACACTGGCAGCAAAAAACAGTAATAATAAGAAATCTTCCATTTGCTGGCAACCAAGGAAAGAGCATCTTATGAGAAGGCAACATACACTTTATTTACACCAAGTCAGCCGAGCACTGAAAAAGGATAAGTAACATGTAGGACAGTGGAAAACATTACAATAACATCAGAGGAAAGCTTTAGGTAGCTATGCTCTCATAATGGCCCGAGTTACCATGGAGGGCTGAGGTGTACAAAGCCGCAATGACTGATTCACAAGAAAACATCTGTAAAGGAGACGGCCAAAAGTGCTACAAGTCTGAGCAGTCCTTTGAAATCTTAAGTCTCTGCAGACTTTCCTTGTATGTGCTACAGTAGTTACCCAGTGGTATCACCACTATATATTCTTATGTAGACTTTGAATATATTCTTTTTTATATTAAGAAAGCAAAATAAATATCTATGCATACCTTGCTGTAGAGATAATCTCTGGATGGATTTTGCATGCAGTTCTCAATCACCAAATAATGAAGGATATATCCAAAATGTCACATTATAGGAGTTAAAGAACAAAGTATAAGTAACAAATTTTTAAAACTTCCAGAAATATTACAATACGTGTCTGGATCATTTTAATAAAGAGACAGGACAGCCCAATTTAAAGCGAAAGCTCTTGACTTTTTAACTGCCAGTGACAAACAGCAGCAGTACAGACAGGGAAGTCAAAAATCAACGTAACACTCACACTCACAGTAGATGCTAATTGAAACACACACATTCTACAATAAAACATTACACATTATACTTTTTTCTTGTGTACCCATTTTATATCATCTTCCACTGCCGAAAACCTGTTCCAATACTAAGAACACAAGTAGGGTGAATCTCAATACCAAGATCGCACTTGTGGTCTTGGCAAGAGCAGTCTTGCTAATTTGCTCTTCAAGGACAAGCTTGGGGCGCATTGAATCAATCCCCCTGTTCTTGAGCACTGGAACTATTTTTTGGCAGTGGACATAAAAGATGATGTAAAACAGGTACACGAGAACACAAGTATGGTCAAGTACGCATATTGAGAAACACCCTTGTTTCTTCTAGCGCTTTGGACCATATTAATCGGTCCTGCAGCATTTCAGTATTTATTACATAATTGGGAGACTTGCAATAACGATATACAGTAAGACACTCCTTGTATGAGTACAGACCCAGGGATGCAAACTGTCATGCATCTGGCATGACACTCGTACTTTCAGACTCTCGCTCACACGACAAATCTTCTAGCAAATCTGTACCATTCCATTATAAACCTAAAATTAGCTACATCAAAAGCATTGGGGTGGTTTGCAAAACCTACACACTATTTACAATGTAATAAACTCTTACATACATGTAAATGAGTGTGCATGTGTGCGCAGACTTGTCTGAAATTGAAACTCTCACTCCAGCCAGCTGACAAAATTTGGCTCTGCTGTCGACCCTCCTTCCAGTGCTTTGAGAAATGCCACATGTTAAACCAAATGACTCTGTTGTCGTTGGACTTCAACGAGCAGATATTATCTGTTGTGGCCTTGAGCATCATACTTTGCTGCCCAGTCCATAACTCCACATGTCGCCTCATGGTTTGCTGGAGGCACCCATCATAATATGAGATAGAATCTATGTCTTTAGTTGAGCTTCTTATCTAGAGTTAAAAAACCTCAAGGAAATGGAAAAGAATGGGAACTGTTCTGTCTTGGAAACTAAAATAAATTGATATTCAAGTTCGATGTCTGTGATATAATTTCAAAATGATTAACAGCCTCATGTAAGTATTCTGGGTCAGTTAGAAGCAGGACAAGTGTATGCTAAACGCTAAAGTATATCCATTCTCTTTTCTTAATTTGTTCTGTGGCTCTGACTTGTTATATTCTGGCTGTCATTACAGGCGTGGACTTCAATTATAGCCTTGTATTAAAGTCTATGAATTGTGACATTCCCATTAAGATGAGAGAACGTGTCACTGTTTATTATTTTTAAAACGCTGTGTGTGCAGACAACCTAGTCTCATTTACATTCAGCACAGTTTTGTGTCCTAAAAAACTAGGATACATTTTCTAATTTTCAGTATTTTAATGTAAAGCACACTGAAAATCTAGGTACTGTAAGAGGCATGCAACAATTATCCATGGCACCGTTAGTAGACGGACCCAGATGGATTTTGGTTCTAAGCAGGGATACCATTGCCTCCGATATCCAAGGACAGGGGAGCAGTGATCCGCCTTCCCAATGACACTTGCTGCTTTTTCGGCTTTTCCCACTCATGCAGGAAAAACAATTAGTGGTGATTGATCTTCCTAATAAGTCAGGCTTTGGAAAAAAGACGGATGAAGCTGTCCAGGTGTGGAGAGCTTGCCGCCAACAAGAAGCATTTCAATCCGGCCTCCCCACTCCCCCACATCGCCACCCACACCCCCTTGATGGAGCAACTGCTCCCAGTAACCTTAAACGCAGGAGTCTCCCAGACATATGTTAGTAGATCTCCGTAATTTTATTTTACAAGCATTCATTTTGACAATACTGCACTCCAAAGCAGCCGAATATCTCAATGCCTTTCTTTATGAATTTTCTGAAATACAGTACCGTACATAGGGCCTATAGGCAGTCAAAGAAAATTATGTTTAAATGATCTTCATGTTGGTGTCAAAGCGTGTAAGTATAGCCATTGCAAAATCTAGCCAAAAGTCATCAATATTTCAGTCATCTATCAGGCCTATTTGTTAACAAGACCACTAGCATACCATGTTTGGCTAATCAGTACATCAGAAAATTATTTAACAAATTCATTTAATTAAGTAAGTAAGCTGATGGAAAAAAATTAACAAATAGGATACATGGGATGGCTGGGGTGCCCATGAGGAGAGATTGAGGAAGCAAAGCTATACTCTTTCAGCCATTCAGCACTATTATATCAGTAAGGTTCTGGAGAACAGGGATTTTTTTGTTACTCTGTATTTATATAAATTCCAATGTTAAACTATGTTTGTTTTCTGAGAAAATATACACTGACTCCATGGATAAATAGCCTGAAACATTTCCTTTGACTGCCTATGAATTTTGCAGAGTACTGTATGTCACAGAACATTAAGGAATCATTTGGGGTACAGTGCGTACTAGAGTTTAGAGTAACCATTTGTTAAGTTTTAAAGATGCTAAACTGTGACATGCATTTCAAGAGTATTTCTTTATCGTCGTACATTTGAATGCATCTATGTATAGCAGTACTGTCCCAAGCTCTGAGTCCCTGGAGGGATGGCCCAAGTTACAGTCAGGATGATGTTTTACATGAAAATTGGAGAAAGGTGCAGGTTTAGCGGAGACAGGGGGGTGCAGCATATCACTATCAATGTGAGGCACATGTATAATTTATGAGCATCGATTCGGAGTCGTGCTTAAAAACTTCCCTCAGGAGTCTCGCCTGTCAGTGTCACTGTGAGTAAAATCTGCTCTCCTTTGTTTTACCGGGGAATGAATGAGCGCAAGATGCTTCCTTTAGGTAATTTAGAAATGGGAACAGAACCCACTTTCAAAAACAGTGGAATGTGCCTACTTGTTCCATCCAAGATCATAAATTGCAAGCAATGGATGAGTCAAACAAACTACTTTAAAACATACAAAAAATAAACATGAGAAGAGTTCCATGTATAACTAGATAGCTTGCAGAGTGTATTATTTCTATCTGAAAATAAAAGAAAATTAAATGTGGGTTGCCATATTTACTAAATACAAATGTATATGGGATCAAAATACAACTATTACTAGATTGGACTAATGTGGTTGCGTGCATATCCAGTTCAGCATTGTGGAGACCCAGGAGGCTATCCCAGTCAAGGAAACGGCACAGGGCAGAGATGCCAGCTCATCATAGGGCACGCACACACAAACACACAAATGCAAATACATTGGTGCACCTATCTAAATGGGAAACTTTCATTCTTTTGTATGGGAAAAACCCTCATCCCAGTCACGACAGCCTTAACCCCTACCAAGTCTTAACCTTAACCATAAGTAATCAAACAAAAACAAAATACTTTTAGCATTTTTACTTTTCTAAATTGCATTCACAGATTTTTATAAGATTAAGGTTATCCAAATGGGGACCTGAAAAATGCCCCAAAAGTAAGGAAATTTCAGGTTTTACCACATTTTGGGGGGATTTTAGTCCCCAAATGTGATCTATGCAACCCCCCCCCCAGACACACACACTTAGAGAAGACTCTTGACCAGACAGCTCAACCTATGAGGCAATCTCCATACACAGGCAATCAACCAATCTCTATACACAAGCAATCAGCCAATGTCCAATCACAGAGCTGGGTCACTTCAACCCCCAACCCCAACGGTGTGAGAAAACAATGCTACTTCCTGAGCCACAATGCATTACTGTATCTCTTTAGTGAGAAGTAGTTCGAGTTATTAATCTCGACATGCTGTAAGGGCGCAGTCGTTAAGCATTTGACTGCCCTCTTGGGAAAGCCTTTAACATACAAGTGTCATGACTGAGCCAGTCCCTGACTGTCAAGGGTAGATAATTGCTAACAAGGCTCACTAATTAGGAGAAGAGAAGCTGTAGATGCACTGACAGCGATGGTTCTAGGGTGACCAGTTAATGAAACCTCTTGTTAATGTGGGAAAGGATGTTTTCACTTGGTAAAGAATGTGCTTCTGCACTCTTAAAAATGTTTCAAGGTAAATAAACTGAAAAACAAATATCATTATAGTCAATAAGTGCAAATTCATTCTAATTACATTAATTACATTTTCCAAATCAAAACTTCAGCAAGTCTAGAAAGATTTTACTAAGTCTATATTTTCTTGCATAATGGTTTAGTGGCTTCTCAATAAATGTTAACTCTAAAGTGTACAGTTTGTAGTATATCATTTTGTTTTAGTGGCTTGGGATAAAACTACTCCGTTTAATATAATTAACATCTTAACTGTACCAGGGACAGATTAATGCATATACCATCCTAAATTCCCCAGTTCCAGTCCTGGAGGGTCAGAATCCAATACAGTCTGCAGATTTCCCAGCCTTGGGAAAGATTAAATGGTTACATAGGCAACACTTGAGTGCTGATGTCAGCCAAGGGCCCTCTTAATTTTTGATGATCTTTTTGATCACTTTGTGAATATACGGTAAAATCCCGTTACAGTGGACTCACTTATAACAGAATATCGTCTATAACGGTTGAGGTCCGCTGGTCCCGGCCATGTGCCTTTAAAAACATGCAGAAAAAGCATTGGATATCGTGGACTCGCATATAACGGAATTTCGCTTATAACGGACAAACAATTTGGTCCCCAGGGCCACTTTTAGCTGTACTTTTGTTCAGTTATAACGTACATGCAGGCTCTGCCTACAAAGTGTGAGGGGTCCCGATGATATCCAGCACAGATACGCAGTCGTAATTATTAATAGTCACACATCTGGTCAGGTAAAGTTTGATTACTACATGTACAATATAATAATCTATACCAAAAGTGTGTCTGCTGGGGTGTGGCATGAGTAAATGGTGTCCTGTAGTTGCGTTCTGGGCATACAGCAACTCTGGATATATGTAATGGACTTTGGATATACAGACTGTTTTGCCAGGTCCTTGAAGTCCATTATAACTGGATTTTACTGTACCGAGTTTTTGAGTTTTCTTGTGGTTGTTATACTGGGGAGCTTTGATTAAACATGAACATTTCTCCTTATTTCCCACAATCCTGTTTTCATTGCTATTGGCTGTGCGGCATTTCCCAGAAGATGTGAACTATTTTGTGGGTGTGGTGGGTGTGGTGCGCTACATCACTGGTGGGCAGATCACACTGCAAATTGGACTTAGGTAAGGTAATCCTTCTTCATGAAAAAATAGACCTGCCTTCACAGGAGATTTATAGAAATTGACAGCAACCCAATGTTATCTGCTTTTCTTTCAGGATTTCTGTTTGTAAAGCTCTGCTCCGTAGCTGTGAAACTGCAAGCGAAATGTACATCGCCGGCCTCTATCTCCTGAGAGGCCGGAGACGTGAAAAAAGGCACCCATCCAAGGAGATAGCTGTGTTAGCGCCTCTGTCCCTCCCTCCCACGACTCCGGCAAGATGACACTTGGTGAGCTGGGCTCCTGCTCGGTCTTCCTGGATGCTATTTCGCTTGTCACACCAATGCGAGTGACCCTCCTGAATATCGAGCATTGCTTCTTATTTAACTTGTTTATCTTTTTGAACGAGTCAAATAAATATTTCAGCAGAAAAAATAATACTTGATTTTGTTAACTGCAGAAGGTCCATATTGCCCCCCCCTTTTGCTCTTGGATATGTCTTATGACTTTAATCTTCATGGGTCAGCCTCAAGGCCTTGGGCACTGATGAGACAACCTGCAGATTTGTTCCGCTCCACCAGGAACCGCTGTATGTTATGCGACAGTCCTGCCATTTCTCCAGAAGTTTGTGGAGTGTTTCATCATGTCGTGTGTGTGTGTGTGTGTGTGTGTGTGTCTGGATTAGGTTTGTATTACATTGTGGGGACCAAATGCACCCCACAATGTAATAAAAACCTGTTATTTTGACATCATGGGGACTACTTTTCAGGTCCCCACAAAGATCTGTGACTACAATCAGAACTGCCAAAAGTCTTGTATTTTGTTTAGTTAAGGTTGTCATTGTTGGGATTAGAGTTTTGCTATAGAAATAAATGGATGTTCCCCACAAACATAATAATATGTGTATATGTGTGTGTGTGCATGTGTACATATGTATGTTTGTGCATGTGTGTCTGTTCCTCTCAAATGTCATCTGGGTGACATACTATGCCATCACGGTCGCTAAGAAGTGTTTTTTTCACAAAATGTTTTCAGGGCAGAAGAAATAGCAAACGGTAATCTCTGATGGGAGAAATGCCAGAATGCTTGATTATGAGATAGGTGAGGCAGCATCTCTCTGTAAAGGCAATCTGCCACGTTTGTGCTTGCTATTCTTTAGTTTCTTTCCTGCTCGGCTAAAGAGAATTTGTGTCATTCCAGGCAGACATACAAATTACGATGTGTGAGAATGAAATCAAGTTGTATTTCATAGTTTTGTTATATGGAAGTATAAAAAGAGTTAAACCTGCTCAAGTGGAAAGTGGAAAATACAAAGACAATGAATCCTGTGACTGTGCAAGGGACTACATGATTAGGAGGGAGACAGTGTACAGAGCTTTAAAGGACAAAGATTATGCCAAGGACATTTGGGGTGAGAACCAAGGCGATATTGGGTTTTTGTAGCTTTAGGTTTGATGCTGTTTTGTATGCTTGGACATGTTGTTTTGAGAGAATTGTCCTTACCAATAAAAAGTGGTATTAGGAATTCATACCCTTCAAATATTTTGCATTATCCTTCCAGATTTTTTCAAATCCTGTGAAAATGTTTCACTACAGCTACTCTTTACTACCTGTCCTTTACTTTATCAATACCAAATTTAAATTTAGAAGTTCAAAATAGTATACATATAATGAATAAGAATACAAATAATGAATAGCAGTTACAAATGAAAGTTCGAAAAATTTTGTTTATATAACACATTGTGTTGAAAAATGTAGTAACACTATTGTCAGCAAACATACAGGATGCAAAATATATTTTGTTGAAAATATAAAGTGTTTTTTTCATCTGGTCTTTGATCAAAACCTCTAACTCCGATGGGTAATTTGTTCCTATAGACTTTTAAAACAAGTTCCAGCTAAATCCTAGATTGAACATCAATACTCATTCACCTTAGGTTTGCATTACCTCAGTGGAAATCTCAGAACATCAGTAGATTGATATAGCATGCAGCAGGTGTAAGATTAATTTTATTAAATGAAATCAGTTGCTTTCATGTTACTTTTAGATGGTGTGAGATGATCTTAGCTTCTTCCAGCTTCCTAGCTCAAATAAAAAACACATGCGTTACACCAAACGTGCCTAACATTAACATTTTAGTTGGTAGGTATTTAATATTTGCAATTTGTTATAAATATGTGCTTTACAACCACATGAGATATAACCAACATTTAAGTTATCCAGCAATACTACTGGTGAGTGGTGTTTATATGAAAATTCTACAATTGTTTCCTGTAGGATTTACTGTCCGTTTATAGGGTGTGTTCCCAAATTCTCACTCTTCTGGCATAAACTGTGATTATTGTAAGGTATTTCTGTAGCTTGGCGCTAAAACTGAAAAAAGGCATCAACGTCATGGCAAGATGGGAGCTGTTGAGTATGTTACAAGGATGGTCCACCCGCCATTGCTGGTCCCCCTCTAAGGCTTGTTCTACAAAACCGTAACAGAAACAAAGACAAAGCAAGAGCACGCAGAAGGCTTTTACTGCCCTCCCTGCCCAAAGTGTCTGTTTCTGTTTACATACCTGGAGGGGATCCAATGAGGAGCGATGGAGACTGCTTACACAGGATTCTCGCAAATCCCTAAAAAGTCTTAAATTAGATTTTCGAAATTTCAAAAAGGCCATAAAATGTCTGAAAATACTGGTTTTTTTTTACTATTAGGTATCAAATTCCAAGATGCTGCCTAGCGACCAGTTGAGCAGACATACCTATACAACCAGAATAAAATTTGCATGATTTATTCATGTTTTGCTGATTTGCATTTCATATGTTCCTTGCATTTTTATGTGTGATGCCCTGGTCCTGTAACTTTAATCCATGTGAGTATTCCTGAAGAGGTGAGAAGCAGCCCAGAAAAAATGTTAGAATGCAAATTTGAAATATGCTTGGAAGATGAGAAATACTGAGGCTGATTGAGATCAACAAGCAATTTCTTTGACTTTAGATGCTAAATATGTCAAGAGACATTAAAACTAGGTACAATGGGAATTACGACACAGAAAAACTGATTTGAAAGCTGTAACCACATTGTCACAGTTTGTAAGCTGCTTCCAGCTCAGTCCCCACACCAGACATGTGGACATGTGGCAAGGAAAACACCTGTGGTCAATATAATAATAGTATTGTAGCACATGGTACTGAAGAGAGCATTGTTGTTACATCTCCCCAAGAAAAAACATTTTGGACTGAGAGTTCTTAAGGACTCCCGCGAGCTTTACCACCCCTCCCTGTCTTTTTTTGCTTAAGGAAGTGTCTTTTTCCCCACAGACAGGTTGACACACTCACCCAGAGATCTGGATGTGGTCCCTTGTTCCGTGAAAGACTGACAGGTCCAATTAGCCCCGTCACAACACAGGTTGTAGCTTGAAGCAGTAATGCATTGCCGGTTAAACAGTGACCGCTATAACTGTCAGCTGTGTCCTTACAAGTTTAAGGTCAGAGCTATTGGAGTTATGGGGCCTTGCTCAAGGGCCCAACAGGGATGTGATTGTTTTTGAACCCATGACATTACAGACAGAAGCCCTAAACCTCTGATCTATACACACGATTCGTGATGACCTCGTCCCTTGAAGGGTTTATCCTTTGTCACACGAGGAAGACCTATAGTCATGCTCCGTCTTACCCATACTCATACTCCATCTTCCCCATCCTCATACCCAACTGGTTTAGCTGCATTAAAGCAGCCGCTGTCATCAAGAACCAAGTACATTCTGATGCCTGATCTGTTACAGTTTTTCTCAACTGCTTTGGCAAATTAAAGGACTTTCTCTTTCTACAGTATAGACTATAGGAGCATTTCTCAAAACAGTTCATGAATATATAGCACAACACCATGATTTTGCTAACACAATGGTCATACTGTACATATATAATTTTGGGTGTAAAATTATACTACATGATCTCTTTTGACCAACAAGACTAAAACTGCTGAAAATTTTACCGAATGATCACAGTTCTGCAGAACCATTTACATATATGTACCAAAACATTTGGAGATTTATGTGAAGCAATGAGAAATGACATTCTGCTGTGCAGGAGTGACATTATGCAGTGGGGATTACACTTGTTGTTTTGCAAATGTTAATTGTCATTGGAGAAATGCTCTAAAGCTATCTAGAAAAACTGTAATTCTGCCAGATGTTGACCAGAGATGATCTTTGCTCAAGGGATTGATGGCACTGCATTTCCCAGGATTTGAGTGTTTAACCTTAGCAGTTACAAATTTGTCATCTTAATCTCTACCAGCCACATTGGCCTAAAAACCAAACATACTGAATGACATTTGTAATCTGTTCTATCGCAACTGTAGGACCTTGCCAAGAAAAAGCACACCTTTGGTTGGTTATCAGTCTTGACACAATACACAAATTTTCCCTCTGGAAGCTCTTCTCATTGACAGCACTCTGCTATATCAACTGCCGGGTTCTGCAGCTTCCTGTGGTATTGTTCTGCGTTAATTATGTCCAGTTCACTTGTAAATGGAATCATCCTTGCCTACAAAAAATAATCGTTAAGAGTCATCTGGACAGATCCTGAGGAAGCCTGCTCAAAACATCACCAGTATTGTTGGCTGACGTAGCAGGCAGTGTTTTACCAAAAATAAAATAAAACTAGTGAACTCTTGGTTTTGCTGAGTCCCTGAAGCAATTCAGATATTTTTTCAGATTACTGTCTTGTCCAATGCTGCCAAACTGAGAAGCAGGGAGAACAATCCCGCAGGGGGAATATTATAAAATTGAGCATGTATTTCAAACATTCAAATGCACTTTACTGCAGTATTCATGTTTTACACAGTGTGAGGTGTATTTAAATTGGACTGCATACATTATGTACACTTTTTACAAAAAAAAAAACAATTATGAAACCAAATCCACTAAATATGCAAGCTTTCAGCTAACGGTGTGAGGTATAAGCTTATGGTATAAAGTATAAGCTAACAGAATGAGGTGTAAGCTGAAGGTACTGTATGAGATGCAAACTAACTATGTAGTGTATGCTAAAGTTATGATGTTAACTCTAAAGATATGAAGTTTGATGCTCAAGGTCTGATGTGCAAGATAAAGGTATGAGTTGTACGTTGACAGTATGAGGTATAAGCTAATGGTATCAGGTTTAATCTAAAGCTATGAAGAATAAGCTGAAGGTATGAGTTGTAAGCTAACAGTATGAGGCATAAACTAAGGGTAAGAGGTATAAAGTAACAGTAATAGCGTGTCCTGAAATTATCCCCAAGTTTTAGCCTGAAGTTCCCTGTTCTTGTTAATTTATAAAAGGCAGCCCGGAAACATGCAGATGAAGTTTTCATTCTGCACTCTGCACACAATCCACCCTCCACTACCCTGAACTGGTGGAATGACGGAGAAATAATTACATCATTTTGCTCCCTGCCTGATCATTAGCTGCATCTGCCCATGGGGTACCGTCATCCTGTCAGATATTGCTCTGGGAGACGTGCAGTGATCCTTCCACCCTCCCTTGTGGGTCACGCTCCATCTACATGTCCCTGGCTGCTTGCTCGTGGGACTTTGAGATGCTTTCGGACATTTTCCCTTAACGGCTGCTTATATAACCATGAGCCATTCCTCTTTCCCCTCTTCCTGTTATAGATACACCAACAGGAACAAGAAGAGGCTGGTCATACCCGCTGAGAGCTTCACCATGCTGCTATTCCCTCATCTATTCTGGTCCTTTGGCTCACTTTAAATTTATTTATTGATCCCTCCATGTGTCCCGACGAGAACGGGGCAGTGGAATGGGTTTTTTGGCCGCCTCCGTGATCTCAAGCCATTCAGATTAATAACAGGCTATTGAATGTATTTTCTGGGGGCCTTAACTGTGGTTTCCTGTTTCTTAAACATGCGGCTCAGCTCCCAGTAACCCGCATCACTGTTGTACACTAACTGCCTCCCACTGGTGATTTTACAGCCCCACGTCTTCCACGTGAGGCCCCTGCCGAATAGCAGCAGCTTTCAGTGCGGTATGAAGCGCAGCCTTGCGGCTCCCCGTCAGCTTCCACAGAAGCCGTCTGTCATTCGTCTGTCAGTGTACAGGAACTGCGACTTCACCGGCCTACAGTAGTAACCTTCGGTGAAAAGGGACACATAAAAATAGCTGTTATTCACCATTGCTTTCACAGAGAGGGACCTTTTCAGAATCCTGATGTTTTCAAATGTCATCCTTTGAAATGCTGATGGACTAAGTGTCAGGATTTATTGCATAATTGCTTATGTGGGGAAGCATGGTAGCTGGGTATTGTATTATGTTTTGTGAGGTTTCCATACCCCCCTGTGTTTTTGGCTTCAATGGGGTTCCAGTCAATGGGATTCTCCCCAGTTACCTTGATGGCTGTATAACTGACGAGTCTGTATGTGTGGCTGGCAGTGTGAAGCAAGGATTCACGATTCAAAGGTTTTATTGTCACTGTGTTACACACATAACGTTGGCGACTTCCTAAGCTGATGCAATACAGATACGAAGTAAATAATATATAAAAGATGTAAAAAATACACAAACGAGTAAGCTATATATAAAGCAAACCATGTCACCATTAGGCCTTTGAGCAAGGCCCTTAACCTCAACTGCCCCCGGGACACTGTCTGACGCTGTTTCAATTCTCACTTGTATGTCGCTTTGGACAAAAGTGTGTCAATACAGTACTTGCACATTGTAGTGAACCCACATGCCATCCAGGGGATGCTGCGCACCTCTTCTGTGCCTCCTGGGACAGACTTCAAGACAGTAAAATGGATCAGCACTTCCAAGAAACAAACTTGTGCATTTTGCGACAGCTTCCGGCCACATTAACTCCGTAAAAGCCGTATATGTTTCAGCTGAAGCTACCAGATTTCAAACTGCAAGTACTAATTTGCCTCCGCGTTTCAACTCCTTCAGTCCCATCTGACAACAGTCTTATTTTAAAATAAATTTTATCTATTTTTTTAAGCTAGAGGCAGAGCCAGCATAATGTTTGTGTGGGATTTTACAATGAAAGTTTGCTTTACCCCAGAGATCACACTGAACATTTTCATGTTCATTTAATGAAAAAGTCTATTTTCATGTGTTGAGTATATGATGAAGTAGGCCACAATTCATGTTTAATTTCTCTTTGATGATACCTTGTGGGGTATCCCTGTTGTGGGTATAGTGGACTTTCATCTATACAGCATTTCAAAACTACACCTATGTATTATATAATCCTTAAGTTTACAGGTGAATATATACAGTAAAACTAACAAAATTTTCTGGGTCAGTGATATATGTTATGGTTTTATTTTTGACTTTGTCATACTTGCATCAAGCAGAGCATCTATCCAGCCAAGGGGCGTAGATTTGATCATGAAAGGTAGCGACGTTTCCGTAACAATTCTATTAGAGTAATGTGTGTATATGGAGTACAGGGGCTGACTTGGGCCCAACCAATGATGAGATAAACTCTACGCCTTTGCAATCCGCCATGCTCAGTCAGTACCTTACCTGAAAACTAGGCACACCTGTAGGTCATCAATCTGGTTAACTGGATCAGATTAACTACATCTGAGTCCTTATCATGTATTGAGCGCTTGCAGCTTCCTGTTTGTTTCGTGACTAGCATGCTTCTGTGTACCTGGGATCTATATCACAAAGCTGGATTTTTGGGTTAGCAAGGTAACTTGTCAGATTTAAGGTAGTCTGAGCTAAATGTAAGTCAACAGAGATAAAGTCCATTTAATCTGGGGTACCTTAAATCCAACAAGTTATCTAGCAAACAGTGAACCTTGTTTTGAGATTCAGGCCCCATATAGATTGGTTTCATAGCTCTGCAACTTGTTTAGTTTCTGGGGATTTTTCTCTTGCACAGTGAAATTCAGACTGTATTTGGACTATAAATTGTGGAATTCGATCTGGATTTGGTCTTCTTTCTGGGTCATTGTCAGCTCTGACTTGGAGCCTGCACTTTGAAACACAAGTTTGTAAATAAACCTGGCACCTCCACATTTGGATTCTCTCCCATCTGACTGTTACGTTATTATTTTTCATATTTGTTTTTTTTTAATTTATTTTGGAGAACACAATCAGGTGGGACAGGGATAGAATCATGAATCCTGTCTGCTCCTGGCGGGTCAGAACCAGGAGCTCTTCCAGCGACACCCTGCTGCTTTGTGATATCAAGGGACAAGTCTTCAAGTGAAATTGGGCCAGAACTAAGAGAAGTCCTTACAACAGCAGAGGCCTGGGTTCACATGACTGGTCATGTTTTTTTAATTTCCTTCCTGCCATTGAGAATAAAGAGATGTCAGACGATCACAGGGGGAGAGACTCACCTTGGTGTGACCAAGAAGGATGAACGCATGTCCGAAGCCAATTTCATCTCCTCCTGGCTTTTTTTCCTCAGTTTTTAAACCAGTAGTTACAGGATAAGTTAAAGCAGAAAAGATCATTTTTATGTTGTATGATGTTAGCTAAAAAACTGCTTAAGGCTTGCTAAATAATGGCTGCAGCATTTCACACTATATAAAACATATGCAAAAAAGCACACTGATGCTTTCTGGTGTTTCTAAATGTACATTTTGTCTTAAACCCTCATCCCTGAATAACATCAAGGCCTAGGCTGATTTGGTTGGGGGAAGTGGCTTCGTGTGCCTCTGTTTTAGTTGTTTAAATGGGATAGGAGCCGCACATTGTAGCTTAACGGTAGCACAAGTCGCGCAGAACCACAGGTCATTCTCCTCCTCCTTTCCAAAACAACATTTTCGTTTCATGGTTAAACCCAAAGCTCTTCCTCTCACACTATCACCCTCCCATCCATCCCCAAAAAGGGCAGCTCTGCGCCAAGTCTTGGGCTCGCCACACATTTCCAGGATCACCCAGGCCTTCCCACAGATTCATGGTTGCCTTGTTGACGGCTTTTCATTCGGTGTGAAGCAGACAGAGCTTAGCAACAAAACAACCATTAACAGGATTTGAACACAGTGCCAAACGACATCAAATGGGGGGGATTGGACATATCAATCACAAAGACTTTCTGACCCTGGTGATCCTGGATACTACTGGGGCACATGCTTGTACACAGCACCTAATGGTGGCAGAGGTAATTATTTTAGCAGCAATTTAAAGGGGGGCCTGTGGTGGCCCAGTGGGTAGCTTTGTTGTCTCTCACCTCCAGGGTTATTGCCCATAATGTGTGATCATCTGCTGCCCTGCCTTGTTCCCTCTGCTACCTGGGACAGTTTCCAGCCAGTAATTGGAAGTGAAGCTGGAAAATGTATAGATGGTATTGACTGAAATCTGAATATTACTTTCATGTTTGTAATGATAGTTTCACGTCCCAATAGCACCCGAAGGTGCAAAGAAATTCCAAGTTGGCCTTGTTGATGGTTAAACCCCAAAGGCAACTTTATTGGAGGGAGTCCAGCAGCGGTCCTTTAGTATTTTTATCCTACCCAGCTTCTGATGATCCAGACCTGTTCTCTGTTAAATACCAGTAACAGGCGTGGCTCATCAGACACCAGGTAGAATAGAATACCTACTGGACAGTAGCTCTCAGGAACTGAAGTTGGAGACCCCAGGATTACAGCTTGTGGTAGGTCCCTACTAGGACTTACCAGGAGATTGGACAAGGGACTAGGGAGCAGAGGATGGAGGGACACGTATTGAATATACTCTGAGGACAAAGAGGTGTAAGGCATTACAACGACAAGCTATAAACAACACAGATGAGGGTCGTAATTACGTCCAATGAGGGCTACTTAAGGGGCAGGTGTAACTGACTGGGGATACAGGGTGGCAAGCAGGGGAAACCCCTGCTGGACAACAGGTGTAGAACAAGACTGAGGGGAACAGGACGGGATTGAAAGCTTGCAAACTCCTAGAATTCTGTGTTTTTGAGAAGGACCTACCAAACTTCAAACTTATTCAGAAGATAATCATGATATCACTGATGCATACAGCTCCGGTTTCCGATATGAACGATTATTACTATCAGGGTGCAATTGCAGCTTTTGAATGTCGGTAATAAAAGATAATGTCTGATACTGTCCCAGCAGTGTATCAAGCAAAACTTTGCATATCCACGTTTTATTTGGCTAATCACTTCATTGATGACTAGTTAGCTTGCTTGGCTAGGCTAATAAGTTCCATCAGCAACTGATTGCAAAAAAACAAAAAAAAGCAAACAGTTTCCATCACACTTGAAACTGGAATGCCAAGTTAATGTTTTTATCCAGTTTAATTTCTGCATTGTGTTTTATTTTTCCGACAGAGCACCTCTCAGCTGTCCTCTACTGATACTAGACAGTTGTCAGTTGCTAACAAGTTTATTGCAGAGAAACATCAACTGTCAATCAAAGTTTTATTTATAAATATCCCTGCAGATATGAGTTCTGAGGTACTGAAGAGGTGAAATTATGATTTAGATAAAGTGTGGTTTTAGAGCAATTAAGAGTGCAAAAGCAGTTTTTGATAGCACGTGAATTCCATTCATCAGTCTCTTTTTCATAACAGGTTATCTGATGTGGGCATAAGGAGAGCCTTGAACATATCCCAGCATGCACTAGGGGACACCCAGGTCAGGATGCCTGCCCATCACAAAGTACTTACACACCAGTGTCAAAAAAACATTTCACTGCAGGGGACTTTCAGTCAAAATAATAATAAATCACACAATTAACTATCATGGTGTATCTTTGTGGAATGAACAGATGGTAATTCCTGCAGAAGGAGATTGGCAAGGTTAATGACGTTGAAGAATTAGTCTGATGGATGTATAATTACAATGATCAATTGAATCAGAGTGTAATAGTCTTAAGTGTATTGAGTTAATAATGTCTCCTTGATTTCAAGCTAATAAGAAACTGGAACAGTTGTTGAAATATCAGATAATGTGGTAAAATATTCAATAAATAAGTTAGAAATGTATAATATTCAGCATACAACAGCAGATTTGCTGAGAATTTTTTGGGGGTGGTACTCATTCTGAACCAGTTCCATTTGGACATTTACTGTGCATTAATTGTTTCTTTGGCAGCCTGTCATATTAATTTGAGTTGTCCTGGCATAGTCTGCATGATTTGTTTGACACTGTCAATGCTCGTTCAATTATGCCTTTATTATCAGTGAAGTGGTCTCCATCATTACTTTACTTTGTGACTATATGACTGGTATAAGCTCACCGCCTTCATGTTTTTGTGTCCTCATAACTTTTATTTATTTTAATTTTTTGCAGAAATGAGATGATACTGTTCGTTTCTCTGATTAATTTTTATTTCAGATGAAGCTACCGCTTCTTTCGCTCAAAGCAAATCATTCAGTCTGTGTATCACTCCGAGATGCTGAATAGTCAGTGACGGGTAGGAGCCACGACAGCAGGTTAAAACCTTAGTGCGGCGCTCGGGTCTGGGAAATGCGATTCTTCTGAAGCCATGAGTGTGATTTTCGGAATTTAAGTGTTCGGCTATATAATTTGTTATATTATATTATTATATTATTATTATATATTGCTGTGGTGCATATAT
>JAODKF010000038.1:12531995-12566616 GCA_026779585.1 Mormyrus proboscirostris | reverse complement strand
AGGTGGAAGGAATACTTTGAGGACCTCCTCAACCCTACCTCAGATACATCTACGCACACTGCCTTTGAGACATCTGAGGGCACAGAGCCTCAAGATGCTGGGGGGGGCTTGCCCATCACTGGGGCTGAGGTGGCCAGGGTAGTTCGTGAGCTGCGTGGTGGCTGGGCCCCAGGGGTGGACGAGATCCGCCCGGAGTACCCGAAGGCTCTAGATGTTGTGGGGCTGTCGTGGCTGGTCACGCCTTCTCAACAGTGCGTGGAGGTCAGGGACAGTGCTACTGGATTGGCAAACCGGGGTAGTGGTCCCCTTATTTAAAAACGGGGACCGGAGGGTGTGTTCCAACTACAGGGGGATTGCACTTCTCAGCCTACCTAGGAAAGTCTATTCCGGGGTACTGGAGAGGAGGGTGAGATCGATAGTCGATTCACGGATTCAGGAGGAACAATGCGGTTTTCGTCCTGCCTGTGGAACACTGGACCAGCTTTATACCCTTACAAGGGTGCTGGAGGGGGCCTGGGAATTTGCCTATCCAGTCTACATGTGTTTTGTGGATTTGGAAAAGGCTTACGACCGAGTTCCCCAAGGTGCTCTGTGGGGGGTGCTTCAGGAGTATGGGGTCTGGGGTCCACTGTTGTGGCCGATTCGGTCCCTGTATGAATGGAGCAGAAGCTTGGTCCGCATTGCCGGTAATAAGTCGGACATGTTCCCAGTGCGGGTTGGGCTTCGCCAGGGCTGCCCTTTGTCATCGATCCTGTTTATAATATTTATGGATTCTAGGCGCAGCCAGGGCGTTGAGGGTGTCCAGTTTGGTGGCCTCAGGATTGCCTCGCTGCTTTTTGCAAACGATGTCGTCCTATTGGCTTCATCTGCTGGGGATCTCCAGCGTACTCTGGGGCGGTTCGCAGCCGAGTGCGAAAGACGTACTGCCTCAAGTGTTCAAGTATCCTGGGATCTTGTTCACGAGTGAGGGTAGGCGAGATCGGGAGCTGGATAGACGAATCGGAGCAGCGTCTACAGTTTTGCAGGCACTTAACTGGTTCATCGTGGCTGAAAAGAAAAGCTCTCGATCTATTGGTCCATCTTCGTACCTACCCTCACCTATTGTCATGAGCTATTGGTAATGACCGAAAGAATGCGATCGCGAATACAGGTGGCCGAAATGAGGTTTCTCCACAGTGTCCCCCCCCGAGGAGCTGGTAGAGTTAGCAGAGGTCTGGGTGCCTCTCCTGAAGCAGCTACCCCCGCGACCCGAACCCCGGACAAGCGGTAGATGATGGATGGATGGATGGATGGATGGATGGATAGTACTCCGTGACTGTGACTCTTTATACTCAACTGGTTGGTTGAAGCAAAATATTGGTCTGGATTTCTACTTTCTGGACCTAGGGGGTACTCCATGAAAGTAGCTAAATAAAGCCAGACTTTCTCGAAAAAGTCACACTCAACCTAGCTCCATTTCTAAACGTTGCCTCATGTCGTTCCACAAACGCAGTTCAGCTTTAACTAATCAAGGCTCATTCAAGGCAGACTGACATAGTCTCATTTAGTGCACACACCCGCGATATTTAACAAGCCCAAATGAATGGATGAACGATAGATCGACCAAATGAGTGGGAAAGCCTGTAAAACGAGAGCAGTGTTTCTTTCTGCCGTAGAACAAACGCTGCTGGTGGAGCTGTATGAAAAACACAAAGATGCAATCCTTAAAAAAAGGCAATACTGTGGTCATAAACACAGCTAGGGAGTTAGCTTGGAAATGAATTGCAGACAGACTAAATACTTAAGTTATGTAAATGTTATAAGTGCTTAGTATGGTGGTACAGTGGTTTATGCTGTTGCTTTATAATGCGAAAGTTGCTGGTTCTATCCCCATAGCCAATGGGGCCCCTTCTGGGTTGAGTTGACATGTCATTATTACTGTATAATATTGTTTGATCTCCGTAAAATACTTTCAATCACATCCGTGTGAAATGTCCTGCACAAATAACCGTATCTTGTCTTTGCTATTTTAGTAATAAACTTTCAAAGTAGACAGTGACTAGACAAAATATAAAGATATCTTCCTGATCATATTAACACATTTTTTCATTGCATTTCATGTTTGACCTTTGTAATGTGCGTACACCTTTATTTTACAGTAAAATATCATTATAACAGACTTCAACGGACCTGGCAAAACAGTTCGTTATATCTAGAGTTGCTGTATGCCCAGAACACAATTACAGGACACCATTTACTCATGCCACACCCCAGCAAACACACTTGTGGTATAGATTATTATACTGTGCATGTAGTAATCAAACTTTACCTGATCAGATGCCTGACTATTAATAATCCCAACTCATATGTAATGGAAGCTCATACTGTTTGTAACGGAATTTCGCTTATAATAGACAAACAATTTGGTCCACAGGGCCGCTTTTAGCTGTAGTTTTGTTCAGCTATAACAAACATGACGGTGATATCCACTAGTCCACTATATCCAATGCATTTTTTGCATGTTCTTAAAGGCATGCGGCCAGGACCAGCGGACCTCGTCCATTAGAGATGATATTCAGTTATAAGCAAGTTCACTATAACAGGATTTTACTGTCATTATTTTGGAATTAATTGGAATGCGAATAGGCTTTATTATATTGATTATATAGCAATCTCAGCTCTTTTCTCCATATTATGGAAGTATCACGCAGAGGATGACTTCAGAAAAAATGGTTTTTATTCTCTGCTTTCTCGTCTTACAGCACATTTACTCACAGCACTGACTACAGGGTTCTATTTTTTATATACTGTACGTATATACAAGACTTATTCTCTCGCTCACTCAAACAAAATCATGTCATTTTGGTACACCTTACAGATTAGCAAAATAATTCAATCAGATAATATAAAATTTTATGTCAGATGAGGACACATAATTCAAAAGATTACATATTACGACTAGTAAAATCGCAGAATTTCTTTTGAGAATCTGTTCCCACACGTCAGACGTTCTTTGAGACAACGCTAAACTAAGCGAGACAGTTAACCTGGCCCAGAACAATTGTTCACTCACTTAAATTACCATGGTAGCTCAGCGGGGATTCATTTACGACACATTGATGGAACGGAATTTCCACTTAAATAAGCCAGACTTGTCGAAATATTCAGACTTTCCTTAATCCTGCTTCATGGAACTGTCCATCTCAGCTAATAACAACAAAATGGTTATTATGTGTCGCATTTTCTATAACTACCAACTGAATTTTATCTGTTTTTACTGTGTTATGTGATTATTGCTGAATGTTGTAAGGTGTCCTTGAGTGTCCTATAAAAAATGCATTATTATTATTATTTATTTATTTACTTACTTACTTACTTACTTACTCAACTGCTTCATTGAAACAAAATCTTGGTCTGGATTTTTTGGAACCGAACTATCCACTTTAGAGAGTTATTAGAGAGTTTTTTGACAGGGCTGGCTAGATTGAAGGTAGAAACAGCAGCTATTTTCCTTCAACCCATCCATCTTCCAACTGTTTATCCATTTCTGGGGCTCAGGTTGGTGCCTTCAGTCTGTCCCAGTAAGGCTAGGGCACAAGCAGGGGTACCTCGGATGACACACACACAGTTATGCTACAGGCAATTTAGCCACGGTGATTCACTGCATCTTTAACTGTGGGACAAATCTGGTACAAACACCAGGAGAACATACAGACTCCACCCACATACTCCTCTCTCAGCACAGCAAGTATAAAGCTGTAGTGCTATCCACTGTGACACTCACTATCGGCTGTTCAAAACAGGCGTCACCCGAAGCCTATTCCAGGCAACACAGGGCGTAATGTTGGGGTACATCCTGCAGAGGGAACCAGTCCATTGCAAGGCACATATACTGTACAAGCAGGCATCCAGAGATGCCAGTTAGTCTGACTGCTAAATTGAATAAAAAAAATAAGTGAAAGCTGTCCCCCAGCTGCTTCAAAAATATTTAATTCTATCACGCATGCCTGGTAAATATAGCAATAAGTGAGATCCTGTTGGCTATCATAATGACTAACATACTAGATCCAGTAATCTCTCAATGGATGATTCTTTGGGTGGCGTTTAAAATTCCAGCCAGTGTGTTGTCAGTGACTAAAGGCTGCTGAGCAGGACTATATGACTGCATGGGAACGGGGATGTAAGATGGCTTCTCTGAACGGCCCTCACACAAACAACAGAGCAGTGCAGACAAAGCCAATGTGGATTATTTATACAGCTGCCGCCTACGATGGAGTACGTGGACGAGAAATCGCACAGCTGTTCAACGAAATATTGACATTCGCGGAGGCAAACAGTATTAAAGGGTATGTTTGACTGAACCCACAAAAAAACTATGGGGCTTGTTACTGTAGAAGATGATATTTATCACGTACTGTACAAATATTTTCTGCTTATAATTATAGATATTTATAAAAATGTCCCACAATATGACTCAAGATAATCTTGGATTGTACATATTGCCTTGTAAATCACTGAAAGACAGACAGTCAACTCGTCTGGTTTCAAATTCCCAGGGATGGATTTGCAGAACTGGTATTGTTTCCAGCCCATCCCCAGTCTGTACTGGATCCCCATGATCCTATCCACCGGAGGGCGATCATTGGATCAGCAGGTTACAGCTTTGTGTCTGTGAGCCAAAGGTATCCGGTTTGAATCCCTCAGCAGAATAGTCCCATCTCCTTCCGGCACTCAAGCAAGACCCTTAACCCACCAAAATGCTTTAGGAGTCCTAGATCCTGATCCTGTTCTCAGACCCCATGGTTTGCTCACACCTTTATACAGTGATACCTCAGTTCTCGAACTCATTAGAACTATCTTAAAATTCTTAAAAGTCGAACCAACCAGTTAAAAAAAATAATAAAATACCTAGAACTCGATCTGAATCTCAAAGATAACTTGCATGCGTGGGGAAATGAGTCACACGGCACTTCTCTCAGCTGAAACAAAGGGTAACACTTCAGTCTAAGCATCGAATCCCTGCAGGTTTACACTAGCTAAATACATACTATATATTTTGACAATGATAGACAGTAACAGTAATTCTTATCATAAAATAATACATTTTTAAATAGATATTTTTTATTAATTATTTTAATATCATTAATATTAGTAAACCATTAATACATTTAATTATAATAATATTGTCGTGCCTAGCGGGGACGTTACGGAGACAAAGGTGCATACGTCAGGGTATCGGGGGATACGGGGTTTAGTTAGGCCCAGTAAAAAAAAATCATTAGTTTATCATCCCCGCCCGCGTGGCGAATTTAGCCCGCATCGATTTATTATTTTTTTTAAAGTGTATTTTCCTGTGTAAATTCCACTGCCGGCGTTCACAAATTTCACAGGCAGACAATAGAAACCAATTGCCGTGCATTTGTATTCTTCCACCCCAGCTTACTTTTTTGAACAGTTATCTTCCGTTATGTTTTTTCTAATAAATAATTTTTAAAAAAAAAAAATCCTCCTCCCGCATGACTTGTTTCTGATTGAAAGGATGATAAACTAATGATTTTTTTTTTTTACTGGGCCTTACAGGTAAGACAGGCAAAACGCAGACGGACAATACAATGACCGAACTGGGGAAACGAATTGAAACGCGGACTAATTACATAGGGCTAATGACAACAAGCAGAAACAGCTGATCACACGGGATTTCCACACGAGGTTAACGAGGGGGCGTGGCACACGGAAGGAGAGGACGACGGGGGCAGGACACACCTTTTAACTTTATACATTGTTTGGATACATTTATTTTCTTACTTTACAAATTACTGTTTTGAAAAATATGCTTATGTTTAGTACAGTATATGCTTTTCTTGTTTAGTCCTGTTCGTTTTGTGTTTAAATGCTAAAAAAACATATTTAGGTGTAATTTTTGGGGGCTGGGAACCAGTTAATCGGTTTTTCATTATTTTTTATGGGGAAAATCCAATCAGAACTCGAACTTTTTAGGATTCAAACCTAAACCAAAAGTTCTGAACGGATTAAGTTTGCGCTCTGAGGTACCACTGTATATGTGTGTGTATGTCTCAAAGGAGAGAAAGACAAGATATTGCAATCTTCCTCTACTTGTGCATATAAAGCATCATTTAATTCATAAGCTGATGGCCATGTTTGTTTTTAATACAACGCTCACGCCGGGCCAGAAATGATCTCTTGCCTGTGGAGTTTGTGTTAATGTGAAGGGTCCCTAAAGTGAGCACTGAAGAAGCTTGTGGACCCGTGGTCTGGGCTGCCCCTCTTCAGCGGCTGATGGACATGTGTCCACTCAGCACATAGCCACATGACTCTACTTCTACGTCTTTGTTTGGTGTGCTGCTCACCATATGAGATGAGGGTTGTCTGTCACATGAAATGCTTGTAAACTGCTCTTGTTTTATTAATACTATGTAGTCAAGTGACCATTCTTATAATTAACTAATGGGTACCACTTTACAATAAGGCTCCCTTTTGCTACTTGTAAGTGGTAGTAACTCATTAATAAAAAGAAACTTGTTTAAAATTGTCTATTAATCATTTACAAAGTGTTACAACCTAATTAATAACAGATTATGAACCATTCATAAACTCTTTATATGGGTATCCTTATTGTAAAGTGGCACCTGTATGCAACCTTGAACAGTGATTTGTGACTACCACCATATACCTGTAAGTGGGTTTGTGGGTTTGAATTTACATGCTCTCCCTGTGTTTGCATGGATTTCCTCTGGATACTCTACCTTCTCCTAAAAGTCCAAACACATGTGGTTAGGTGAAGTGACATCTCTAAATTGCCCTTGCTGTTTGATTGTGAGTGTGAGTCGGGTGACATGGGACAGTCGACTTATTGTTAATAAATGAGTTGTTTGACTTATAAATTAAATAGGTAACGCTTTACTTAAGGAGGCACAAATAATGTAATATTATGCTATCACTTATGTATTAATTAACCACAAACTAAGTCTTAGTTACATACTGATCTCCTGTTCGTTCAACATTAATGAATCGTGACACATTTTCTATCCCATGCAGATAATTTTGTAAATTTATATGAACTACTGAACGAACTACTGAAGGAACAAGCAATGAATAATGCAAGTGAAATCCTCATCTCATGTTTATGAATCAGTACGCATCTTATATCTAAATTAAGTATTATATTTGTTCATGATTTGTACTTCAGTAGTAACTGAGTTACAACTAAGTATTTGTGCCCCGTCGAGTAAAGTGTACTCATGAATATGAAAAGCTACGGTGTCCAGACCATCCTCCAAGACCTACTTCTGAAGAACAAACGGAACAAAACTGTGTTTGAAGAGACAGTGTATCATAAAAAAGTCTTGATTTGTAAACATATGCTTTGCGCGATGGTGATAATTCACATAAGCATGACAGGTCTGCTGATGGTCAAGCCTCATGCAATAGAGATAACGGTTTCCTTGTATCACTGGTCGTCAGTTATGTATTCTTTGCGCTAATTATCTCAACCTTATTGCCCTTATTATCCCAAAACCTGTCTCACTCATAATATCTGATGAAAAAAAGAAAAACTTGACTTTTTTCGTAATTAAATCGCGAGCTCCAATGTAAAAAAAATAACTCCTGTCTCCAGAGGACTTGAGCGGTAATTAAAATGTAACTGTCTAGTTTGTGGAATAACATGCCTCTGCGGGGGTGGAAATAAACGGGATTGAGTTGTGAAATTCAAGATAGCCACATGGGAGCAGCCAAAAGAATTATCCCGCAAAGGCAAAAATAACACTGCGTGTTTCGCTTGGGAGATGTGTAGAAATCGGTGCTCGATAACCGGCTCTTAATCTGCAGTTCAATCTTTCCGGCTCAGGTGCTTGTAAAGTATTCAGTATGTACTCGCTTCTTTACTAAATTTAGATTGTCTCAAAAGAGGCTTTATCTGCCAAATAAACAATAATAAATGCATCACAGCAGTACTGTACAGCAACAATAGACTAAGAAGGCGGGAAAGTATTTTATCATTGCACTTTGTTCGCACGCAGCTTTTGTTCTATATTTAGAAAAAGCAGAGCTAAGGTTTAACTGTGCAATATAAATAATTCTTACACTGCCACCTAGTGAGCACTTCTGTAACTACTCAGGGGAGGTTTTAGAGAGTACTGCACTGGGAGCCCGTTTGTGGTTTAAGGGGAAAAGGAGGTAACCAAAGGGCATCAATCACAATAGAGATGTGACGTACAGGTTCATTGGAACTAGAATTTGTAAATGTATTCGTTCATCATTTTCATCATCTATCTGTCACCTCTGTGAGTCCCTGGCTGTCTTAATTATCACTTTGATTAGTCATTCAGAGATAAATGAAATAGTGGTAAATGGGGTTTTTTTCTGTGCCAAATATTGTCACCCAAAATCAGATAGAGGAGCAACAAACGTGAAAAGAGAGGAGCGAACAATTACCTTTGTGATGTCTTATAATGTACATACTATGTGAAATATACTTGTAATCCATGTTTCAATAATTTCACCATAGTTTGTGCAATATCTACAAATCTGGATGGATGGATGGATGGATGGATGGGCACAAAAAAGGTAGCTTAGTTGGTAACACTGTGTAACTCCAATAATCAAAACCAGCCAATACAACCCCCTGGACCCCCTTAAATGGGTGGAGACTTCAACCCCCCTAATGCTGAACCCAAAGTTATGCCCTTGTACATACAGCACACCCTGTTTGTATGGAGTTTGCATGCTGTTTCCATGTTACTGAAGTTTGAGTCCAATGAATTTGTATCTTTGTAATGACCATAGTGTTTGATTGTTGTGTGTTTGTGTGGACTTGGTTATCTTGTATGCTGCTACATTCTCCATAGTGTGGTCTTTGTGAATCCCGTGATGGACTAGTGCCTTGTCCAGGATGTCCCCGGCTTTGTGCTCTGTGCTGCTTGGGATGGCCTCCAGACTGAGCACTACCCTTTACTGGAGAAGCAGTTAAGGAACATAGATCCATGGATATATGCTTAGGCTCCGTTAATGGTTTGCAAATTTTACCCCTTTGCCACAGTTGTAAAATCATTGGGTTTAATTTGGCTACGTCTTTACCCCCTAGTATATAAACATCTAGCATATAATATAGTTTCATAGTATATCAACAAGTTCCTCTTTTGAAGCAAGTGGCTGTGTTTGCACAAAGATTAGCTTTAACAAGCACCCAGCACATATAATTCATTTTTGACTACCCCAAAGAGAAAAATCCCTTGAAAGCTAATAACTGTTTGCGTTGGATAAATCCTTAGCCAGCTCAATAGTAATCTGAACAATATCCAATCATAACACACAAACAGCCTACTGGATTTGTGAATATAGTATTTTAGAATGTATTAGTATGATGTCAACTTAAAGAATTATTGTTTTGGCACTATGTACAACATAATAACTGATATAATTGAATTAAATGGAGGAATTGAATCTGTGATAAACCCAAAATGACTAGGCACTGTTCTGGAGCAGAACTTTCATATAAATACTGTAACTCCAGCCATTTAGGTTCGATCCATCTACCCAGAGATTCCCCTTGTGTGTTTGTGTGTGTACATTTTCATCTGTGAAATCATTTCTTCTACCGCAAATGTTCAGCTGGACCATCATCTTCCAGTCAAGGATCGTTGATGTTAACTATTGGTGTGTACTCAAGGTTGTCATCAAGCCACAAAGTCCATTTCCAGCTAGTTGCTCAGATTTTGGCCCAAATATACTTTTGAGAATTTATTGTTTATCCATTACTAATGACCACAGCTCCAGAATGTGCAAAATAACTCAAGAGGCTATATTGATCTACCCCTCAATTTTACAATGGACAACTGTTGATTCCTGTATCCCCTCCCTAGGAATTAAAGGTTTCAGAAGGTTCTAGTTCGGAAGTTCAGAAGTTGCGTTTCTATAGGATAAATAGACCGTGAATAATTCAGCCATAAAGTGCATACAACATTGGACATCAATGTAACACACGATGGCGCTGTTGTATAAAGCTGCAGAATTGCATCCTTTTTAGAATCCTCTTTACGAGATAACGCAGATGTAACCTAAGAGCTGCTTTTTGTTCTTATAGTCTAGCTCTCATCAATAGTAATTTGTAAATAGTTATCAGTTGCATTCACATTTTATTTATACAGTTTTATAATCCTGTTATACACTATTTACTTCTATTGGCACTATTTTCCACCATGCTTGGCATTTTTTTTGTCTTCATTTCTCTTTGAAAGAATGATATTGTAAAGTACTGCAAAGCCCTTTTTAAAACCTTCTTGTATGATATGCTGTTTTTGTGCACATTCAATACACATTAATCGCAGAACCCTTAGTGGTCTCAGGTCATAAAGTATATGAAGGGAACTTTGCTGTAAGGTGATCGTGACAGGCCAAAATAAAGGTCCATTTTTGTGAGGAAGCATAGGACTATGTTAGATAAAAGGCATTATGTGCAATTTTTTCTATCCTCAATAATTCATTGCTAAATTGTAGCACATAATTTATTTACCATCTGTCCTGAATGTGCAGGGATGCAGGTAAGACAGTGGATTTCAGTCTGACTCTCAGCAGGGACCTTGCCATGGTATCCTTGAGCTGGTATTTAACCCGAATTACTTCTGTGAATATATTCATAAAGGATGGGTAAAGATTGTACTGTACGTTGCTTTAGATGAAGCCACCATCTAAGCGTATATGCTTATACAAGCATAAATGTATATGAGGTGCTGCAGGTTGTGGGTATTTCAAGTGAATAAATTTGTAGCACAGTAAATTAGGGGTCCCTTTTTGTGTCATGCATTATATTTCTGAAATATGTTTCTTAAATGAAGAATAGCTTGATTGCACCAATTTTCCTCACACGGTGATATTAACTGTCAGTATGTCATTAAGGGATTTTCAAAGCCAAAGTAACTCAGCTTTGTAAATAAAATAGGTTATTAGACGACATTTAATCTTCCTCCCAGCAATTGTAATTAAATGGCTTGTTCTTTCAAACTAAATTATGAGAAAGGAAACACTTTTTAGAAGATAATCTGGCACAAATACTGGTGCTAAATCACTATTATCAGCACAGTTATCATCAGATTTAAGATTTTTGGTTATCATCATCAGCCTGTAAGTTTGCACCATGTCTTTGAATGCAGAATGATCTGTCTGTGTTTGTGCTTGCATCCATTCCCTCCGACACTCTAAAAGTATATGGATCGGCCGGTGTGATGCACTGGCATTCCCCCCAAGGCTTACCCCACCCTTTATCTCTGGGGGAAGGTTCCAGATTCATAGTCAAACGATATGTGACGTGGATCATGAATGGGTGCCATGCTGAAAAAAACTACTGAGAACAGACTAAATAAATTAATTATCGTAAGAGTTACGACGTTAAGACACAGCAGCACATTTGTAATCGTAGTGGGGAGAACAGTGACATAGCTGTGACAGGTAAGTACTGTAATCCATACTGCAGAAATTACGTGCTTTTGCCAAAATAAGTCTGACTAGAAATACAGCTTGAGGATTTGGGATCTCGCCTGTTTCCATGTAATGTCTTTATTCATTGTTAATAGATGCATGGTTATTACCTGCATAAACTGCAATGAATGGCAGTTCCAGAGGTACTGTACTGTAACTAAGATTGCAGACAATTGAAGTTCAGGTTTATTGTGTCAGCATGTTACCAGATTTGGTTAATCATGCGTTATACCAGTGATCATTTTTATTAGCACTATGAATCTTCTGTAATTGATTGTGAAGGAGGCTATTAACCACCACCACCACCCCACAGCATGGGGCATTACTAAATGCTAAAGGTCTTGTTAATGTTATTAGCCTACTACCCAATGAGTGCCCCCCCCCACCCCTGAAATTGGACTGGGCCCAATGTGGCCATTTAACTGAAATGAGTTTGACATTGAGATACAGAAATGGTGTCTGAAATGAGTTCAGCACAATACTACACTGAGCTCAGAGTCCCGATCATGTCATATTCTTCCAAAGGTGAAAGTTGCTGGTTCTCTGCCACCATTGGGCAAGGAAGATACACCATATGCTTTTTAGCTTCACCTAGACTATCTTGCTTAGGCAGCTGACTTGGCTTTCCAAGGTTACAAAATCCTCATAAATACAGGCAGACAGATATATAGACGGATAACCATCACACTGCCCTACTGTACCAAGTACTAGTGTATCACAGGAGATTTTCTCAAAAGCACAGAGGCTGCAGTCAGAGCCCTTAACATTAACCATTGGCTGAAGGGACAAAAGCTTTGATAGAAGAAATCCTCTCAGTTATTCAACAGTACTGAGCTGTCATTGTTCTCCATTTATCCCATACATCCATCCATCATCTCCCGCTTATGCAAAGTCGGGTGGCGAGTGGAGGAGTTTAAGTACCTCAGGTCCCATACATCCATGATCCTTAAATGTTTAGGACAATGTTTCCCAACCCAGTTCTTGGGGACCCATAGACGATCAACTTTTATTCTTCCTCCCAACTTCCTGTCAGTAGGGAATTGGGAGGGAGCAAAAATGTGGGTCCCTGAGGACCGGATTGGGAAACACGGTCTTCGGGGATGCCAGGCTTGCACGAGGCATGCATTTGCAAACAAACTCATATGACCTCACATGCGCTGAGCATGTTTTTGGACTGTGGGGGAAAAGCCCAACCCTGGAAGTGACTGTTACTGTTTTAAAAAAAAACTTTGTTGTATGAGGCAATATAGATACTCTTTCTTTGCCAAAAGACTGGCGGTATATTTCCAGGTTTGCTGTCAGATGTACATTATATAACAAGTAGCTTACTCACATGCCTTGGGCAAACATCATTTAACGACACATCAAAGAATCGCACTCACTAGCAATGAAAAGAAGAGGAACAGTATGTAACGCAGAGAAAGATTAATACCAAACAAAACAATATACAGTGCAGACTAAGAACATTCAAAGATACCGGGTCCAAGAAGTGCAAGGTTAAAGATCTGGAAAACAGTCCTGCTGTTGAATCCTTGAGAATGATGTCAAAATTATACACAGATAACATGGTGATGGCTTGGATCAAATTATTGTTATCATTATCATTGTAAATGAATGCATAAATGGGATCATTCTGCAGTTTCACGGCATCCTGAGTGCGTAGAGATTGTTTTGTGCCTCTGTGGGTCTCCACCACATGCTGTGACTATCCACCAGTTATCCAAAGACATGTTGCACTGCAAAAAATGGCCTGTCAAAGATAAACTGGTTCTGTTTTGAGACACGATGGCCTAAAACTAGTAGAATTATCTGCCAGTGCAGTAAGAAAATTGTACTTGGTTAGAATTCCTATAACAATTTCCTATAATACAATGCAAGCAGATTAATCATTCATAGGATGTGATGTTAATCAGTTTATTAATGAAATTAGAATTTTATCTAAATATAAGAAAATTATACTTGAATAGATTTTCTTTTTTTTTGCAGTGTCAAAGTTCACTGTTGTCTGATGTCTCCAAATTGCTGATAGTTCGTGAGTGAGTGTGTGTGTCTGCCATTGGACTAACATCCCATCCAGGGTATCCCCTATCCTTGCCCTCTGGGCTGCACTGAAAAAATCATAGGTAAGGGCTGATGATCAAGTTTTGCCTGGAAACACGAAGGTTTTACTGCTCTGTGGATTGTGCTATTTTTAAACATGTAAATCAAACTGCATAGACACTCCCGTCTTGTAATATCCCCAGCATACCACCAGAGGGACATGAATTAAACATCAGCAGGCTGACTGTACCTTTTATCTCTTTCATAACCTTGTCTAAGGAGCCAGTAATTATTCCAGCTATTGGTTTGGCTCAGTCAGGTGCTAAGAACCTCCAAGAAAATTCCTTCATCAAGTCACAAAAGTGCAGAATAACTGACCAGACTATCAGTGGAACCAACTGCAGCTAGAGAGTAATGCACTGCCTAATTATGGTGGCAAGTGACTAGAAAAATCCCATTAAAAAACAATTTTGTTCTTCACGTCACATTCTCACATTCCTTCTATCAAATAGGAGATCCAACAATCAAAGAAATAAGTGATACGCAGTAAATGGGGGTGGGATGAAAATATGTATATGTATACATATACATAAACATATGTATGTGTATATGTACACACATATATTGTTTTTTGTTTATTTAAATTCTCTTTGTTGATATTATTAATTTACACTTCACAGTAAAGTAAAGGTAATAAATGTTATCATACTGGGGGAGGGGGAGTTGGAGGGTCCCATGGAGGGCTTATGGGCCCGAAGTCCCTAGAATGGTTCTGCGAGAACATGGCACTGTATCCCTTTATTTGGATGGTATGACAGTAAAGCCCAGTTGATTTAATGTGACTAAATAGTCTATTTTTAGGTAATGCTAATACATTATTGCAGTGCTAACATTCTTTCGATCTGTCAGCTAGTTTTACCATAATGAGCCTGGTCATGTTGCCTTGTGCAGCTGATAAACAGTATTTGCTGGAAAATTAGTGCTTTGGACTATCTTGTGTTGCAGAGATACTCGAGGTCCCTGGTTGGCCTGGCCATATTCACTGCCACTACAGTGTATTTGCTAATTACTGTATGGAGACATTCTCCTCTAATCAGTGACAGCCCTCAATTGGTGTGGGGATGAGGGACTTGCCCGGGGAAACTCCAGCCCCCAGATGTGCCAGAGTAACACCTGAGTCATGCGACGTGGGGACTCTGTCACACTGCTATGCTCGTCTCGTGATGTCATGCTGTTTTCTGTGACTGGTGATGAAAGTAGACTGTAATCGAGTTGGGGAGTGTGTGTGTGTGTGTGTGTGTGTGTGTGTGTGTGTGTGTGTGTGTGGGAGGGGCGGGGGGGTATGCCAAGGCAAGGTGAGGACCAGGGGGCAGATTAACACATAGCCTACAGCCTATGCCCCTGGCAAAATTAAGAGCCCTGCCTGGCAAAATCAGGGGCCACACCTTGACAATGTGGCAGTGAGGTTAATTAAATCTGGCCAGTCAATCCACCCCCCAGCAAATTTTTTGAGCCAGCACCACCCCCCCACCCCCCCAGTAAATAGCTCAGTTGGCCTATTTGGGAGGCCTCCTAGCCTTTTCAGCTTAGGGGCCCCAGAGGAGTTGGCTCTTGGTGAGAACAGGTAAAGAGCCCTTTCATCAATGATGGCAAAATAGGTTCTGATTTTTGCCCTCCATCCAAGACCACAAACCTGGAACTTGATGCCCGAGGTTGGATTTTTCTGACTTTTCTGTAGCCTCAGCGTAGTAGCTAACCAGGGCTGCAGCACCAACTTCTTTAATAATAATACTGAATTAGACCCTGTGCCTTGCTAATCCGGTTTGCTGTCAACATCGGAAGCACCAACAGTTTCTTAAGCTTAGTAAGACGCCATTCAGAATGAAGTCAGCTGCTAAGACACATAATTCCATTCCATTCAGTACAGATTCATTATAAATAGGTGCCTTGTAGCCGAATGCTAGTTGTTTTGTTAATTCCAGGAATCACAAGAACTGCATCCTTTTAGTTGAGAATTCAATTACACACAGGGTACAGTAGCATGGGCCATAAGTTATAATGTTTTCCATTTGTCTAAAAACAAGCAAAGCCCTCAATTTAAGAGTTGACATTTTTTTGTCTGTACACATCCACACTTCATTAAAAATCATTTGCCACAACGGCCACGGTGCCCAACTGATGGGGAGATTTATGTGTCTTCAATACAGACTGGAAATTAACAGAATGTCTTGTTGTTTTTAATCCTCTGTATGATCTTCTTAATTCACATCATGTGAATGGAGAACAGGTCGGCTCCCTAAGCCGATTACTGCACTGCCATTGACAATAGCGTTGTTGTGTAGCATTGAGATATCTGAATACACTGAAAATGATTTTCCCAATTAATACCAACCAGGTGCAGACAGGACAATACAAGACTTATTGTCTTTTTTTTTCTTTCTTTTATATTCTGTCTTTCTTTTGTCTTATGTATCTCATTTTATATGTATAACAATGTGTTCGAACACACCCATGTAAAGCGCCCTGGGACAACTCTGTTGTGAAGGGCGCTATACAAAAATAAATTGAATTGAATTGAATTGAACTTACACTTGTGTATTGAAAAACATTCCCCAATAGCGTCAAAGGGCAGCACTATGGAACTGGATCAGTAGGAATTGGATTGAGTGGGAATTCAAGGTGTGTTATCAGTGTCTCTAAACCAGATTTCGGTAGGCAGTTAAAGGCCACTTTAGGTTTGTTACATTATACAATTGACTTGAACTGCTTTGTTTCCTGATGAATTAGCATTTAATAATGGAAAGTTCAGACCAATCTCACAGGGATGTTTTGGCTTGCAATTACAGGAATTATAGAAAAGCATATAATGGGTGTAAAGCTAAAGTAATTTGCATTATGACAATAGGCAAGGCTGTTTTTATCCCAAAGTCGTGATCTTAGACATAAGGTCACCACCACAAAGTCACCACCGTCTCTGAATGTTTCAGGTGAGACACCTTCTGAGATACAGTAGAGAGCGTTAAAAGTACGTTTTTTGTAATATGGATTTAGGTCATTCAAGATCCTGGTCATTTTTTACCTTCAGCTTTTCCAAAGCACTGGATCCCTCACATGAAACAACTTTAGTCTGGCTATTTGGGCTTTATGGGAAAGTTCAGGCATGATTTCATCAAGAATCCAATTCACTGATTGGCCATTCACAGGACTGTGTTCAGTCAGTTTTTCAATTGTCCTCCCTGACTATGCAAATCACACAATTTTTTGTTATTGTCCAGTTCCTAAGTAATAAATGGTGTTTTCTCATGACCAAAGCATCCCAGTCCAGTCAATATAAGATCAGAAATACTTATGTTGGGGTGGCATGGTGGTGCAGCAGTTAGCACTGCCTCATACCTCTGGGACCTGTGGTTTGCATCTCTGCCAAGGTTCCGTGTGTGGAGTTTGCATCTTCTCTTTGTGTCATCATGGTGTCTCTTCCAGGTACTCCGGTCCATCCCCCCCAATCCAAAAACATACTGAGGTGTACTGGAAATATCAAGCTGGCTGTAGGTGAGTGTGCCCTGTAAGGGGTTGGTGCCCCATCTTGGAATGTTCCCTGCCTTGTGCCCATAGGCTCCAGACCCCCTGTGACCTGGAATAGGACAAGCATTTACAGAAAATCAATGGGTGGGTAATACCTGAGATGCCAACTTATATAATGCATTTCCATTTTTAGCACATCCAGCTTTCCTTGGTTCACCATCCTTTCTTTTCAGATTTTCTTTTTGATCATAGCAACATTAGAGACTAATGTTTCTAGTCTTGTGCAATCGAGTCTGTGTATTTAAGTGCTTTCCAGTTAGTCTTTCTTGTCATTAAAGTCTTGTAGTCGCTGACGTTTCGCTGTCCCCCTGATTGTGTTCTCCCTCTAATAAACCCTGATTTTACCCCTTATGTTTGGACTTCCCTTCCTGTTGGGCCTTCAGCAGTCCTGACAAGACTCAGACATCCAAAAGGCTTTCATACAAGCACATAATAAATGTCAGCCTTGCTCAAAAGAATACTTAGCTTACCTTCAATAGCAGCCTGAGTCGTCCCCAACCTGAGTCCATCTTCCAACATCTTTCATAGTGTGGTACAGAAATGGTTTGGAATTCAGTGATTACCAGCATCACCACTGTGATCATCTACTACCAACACAGTCCAATACCACTACAGACTGGTATAGGTGCTAGGATTTATCTGGGATCTTCTGGCAAGACCTGTTAGTAACACTTTACTTGAGGTAATACAAATAACTTAGTTACTCAGTGAGTACTCAATGACAAATCATGAATTAATATAGTTGCTACATGAAATACGTGAACCGTCATTGTTGATTAATGACAAACACATGATCAGTACATAACTAACACTACTTCACTGGTTAATTGATATATTAAGTAAGCTTGTACAACTACATTATTCATGTCCCCTCAAGTAAAGTGTTACATGTTTCTTATAAGTGACCCTAGCAGGACCAAAATTCTCCAGGAATCATAGCTCTTAACTTCTCCAATGCAACAACAGAGAGGTGGATGTATATATTGATCAGTTTAATGAAACTGCTCAATCATTTGAACATACCCAATTACTTATTTCAAGGTGACGTAGGTCAATGGGCAGAACTGCATCTTCATAATTCCAGGGCTGTGGATTTGATTCCTGCCCCTTTGTGAGATTTCTATGTTCTCTCTCTCTGCCCAAATCCAAAAATATGCAGTTGGTCAAATAGGTGTTTCTAATTTAAATGGACTGGCATCTCATCCAGCATATGCTCCCAGTGCACCCTGGAATAGGCTCCAAGTTCACTGTGGTCCTGTCCTGGATAAGTGGTCTGAATAGATAATTATTTACTTTACTGTTTTTAAAATATGCATAGCTGAGCCATACTCAGGTATGAAAAAAATTAAAAAGCGACAAATTAATAAATGAAAAAAAAAAATCAAACAACATACCTAAAGTTGACAAAAATATGGCCTATTTTTATTTGTACATAATAATCCATTACACACACACACACACACAAATATAAGTTTTATTTAGTAATAATATATGTGGAAAGTGTTATTGAAGAGCTCTAAATAAAAACAGCATTCTTAATTATTCATTCATGCGAATCGAATAGTACAGCTATTTTTAAAAGTCATTAAACAAAAACCATGTACTGAAGAATAGTGGGGGGGTGGGTTCATTAGTGGTACCATGATGAAGTTGCCACTTTCTTTCTGCGTAGCCTAACATTGTTGGAAACAAACGTGCATTTGTTCGGCCTGATCGTGGAGGAAGCTTGGTCGGGGGTGGGGGCGGCAGTGGACCGGACTGGAGCGGTAGATATGCAAAGACAAAGCCGTCTATTGGCTGCAGCTGTCTGGTACCCAGAGAGGAGGATGGATGGAGCGGAGACCAGGGGGATGTAACAAGGAGTGGAGGAGCTCCTTGGCTGGCGTGATACGGCATTGCGAGGATGTGATCTCATTAGTACGGGCTTTATGTAAACCCCACACCCCCAGCAGCTTGACATTGAAAAAAAAAAGTTGGCAGAGTGGAGTATGATTCACCGACAAGCGATATTATCCCAGGTAGGTTGCGTTGTTGCGTTTCTTTGTGGAAGGTGAACGTGGGAGGTGTTTCCGAGCGGTGGAGTGGCTCTTCTTCGGTCGGTGATGGAGCGGAGCAAGGCGACGCGGTGTTGCGGCAGACGCGATGGGGTCCTGCGCATGGCTTAGCGCTCCGCGATGCGGAAAACGACGAGTCCGTGGCCGCGTTTGAGGCATGCATGTGGCCCCGCCGCATCGCACACAGCCGACGGAGGCTACCGATGGAGGCTCTTTGTGTCAGGGGCTTCCCTCGGCTCTAGCTAATTCCGATCGGCCCTTTCTGTCTCAGCAAGAGGACCTATTACGGGCGACGCCGAAAAACCCAGATCGAAAGGGGCTGAATGTAGCGATTATTATGAAACCGAGGTGATTTCCAGTTTGAGAGCAAATGACGAAGGAATGCGTCCGATGAGTTGTCATGCTTGCATGTCGCATCGATAGTGAATAGTAGGAATAATAATTCACATGGTGCATTGTTTTCAAAATAGAAAGAAGCATGCACTCATCTCATTATCACCATTGCGATCAGTCAGCCCGTATTTGCGTGTATATTTGCGTGTGTGTGTGTGCGTGTGTTTTCGTGTGTGTCTATTGTTACATCTGGACTTGTTCTGATCTGCAGCACTCCTCAGAGACTATAGGTTAGCCACAACTTTAACTAGATCGCTTAAAGTTTCCTAGCATGAAACATACTAGCCGCGAATGTTTTGTAAATAAGTTGTGCAGTTGTTCTCTTGCAAGATGCAAACATCCTTTACTTTATGCATGGCGATATAAAAACTTTGATGTATAGGCATAGATAATATTATATGCTACTTTGAGATATTGTGTGTAGTGATTAAATAGTACGTTTTGGTACGTTGCTTAGTAATGCTATCAATATCCCGGAAATGGTCTTCTTAAGTGTTTTATTTAACTTATTCCCTAAAGCATTTACATAAGGTAATATCCTATTTTGGGCTTGTAAACTCATCAGTCGTTGATTTAAAAACAGTGAGTCATTGTGCTGAACATGTCGTAGTATGACGCAGAGGAAATTTTGTCAAGCGAGGCTTAAACTGTACACTAAATTGTTATCAGATTAGACTACTCAGTCTGTAAATTGCGGACAGTCAGGACACCCAGAAGCAGGGGGTGGTATTGACCATTGGCTTCTGTCACCGTCTGTCATTGCAGCATGATTTAATTGCATCGATGCATAATTTAAATTACACTGGATTTAAATGACTGAAAAAGGCACATTGGACTCAGATATGTAATGGGGATCTGTGAATTCAGGTTGTAATGATTAAGGCCAGGGTGCCGACGGTATAGTAATTCGTCGCGTGACACAGTGTTAAATTTTGAACATAATTTGCAAAATCCGTTCTGGGTAACAGCGTTAGTACAGCACTGAGCAAATGGGCAGAGATAAGAAATAAGAGCACTCTGCAAGTTGTATTTTGTATAAAGTTAAACGTGATTCCCACATTTTCAAAGCTTATATTTTATGCAGTGACCTCATTAAAGATGGGTTAGTTAAAGAGGTTATTCAAGTTAAGACATGGTATGGTAATTATCCTGCCAGAATTACTTTTATGCAAACAGTCAGTGTATGCAGTGTAACCCAGACTTGTAACGTGTGAACAGAAGTAACGTTAAAATTGAATGTATACATCTGTGATGTATTATTCTACTGACCTGTTATTCAGTAAATCCTGCTAATTAGTATGAGTTTTAAAAGCACAGGGAAATAATGTGCCCTATTTACCACTCCTAGCTAGACTTACAAAATGAGGCGGAATGTCATTTACCCCAGTCAAATACTTGTATTATAAATCTGAACAGTGTCAATCCTGTAAATTTTATAGTGTAGAAAAAACATCTAAATTTGCCTGAAAAGAAGTATATTTGTCTGTCCTGAAACTGTCCAATAATACTTCTGTGTCATGGTGTTAACCTTTTTTTTGGCTGCTTTTCCTGTGCTTGCACAAGTCAAGCAGGTCTTTAATGTAATTTTTAACCAGACACAGTTAGTACAGTACACAGTTAAAAAGCGAAATAGAGTTTCTCTCTAAGCTGCTACATAAATTAACCCAAGACTAACAGACAACCTAACAGCGTTAAGCGCACAGTGTGCAATCTGTGCAAACACTGCAGGACAGTGCAAGAAAGAGCAGGACTGCTGACATCTACAAGTACAAACAGGGCAGTAAACCCAGTGCTGTTACCTGTACATGTGTGCATTTTGTGTGTACAGTTTGCATGGTCTTCTCATGATACACAGTCCAAAGACATGCAGTCAGGCTAAATGGCGTCTCAGCATTGCTGCTACTGTGTGATTTTGAGTTTGCACATATTTTTTTCTCTATGATGGACTGGCATCCCATTGAGGATGTACCCATAGTGTCCTGTGCTGCAAAATACAGCCCCCCCTCAACACTGACCAGGATAGGTGGTTGGAAGATATGCAGGCCAACATTATCATTCAATTTGTTCCAGATAGTCAGTCTGAGGCTATCATTATGATCACCTAAAACACAGCAACATTAAGATGTTTCTCTGTCAAATAGTTAAGGTAATATCGACCTTCAGCATTTTGCTGTAGACAATTAGATTTTTGTTTTCCCTTACTAATGAAAATACATTAGGCTTTAATATATTTCACAGTTCTTGCTCAAGCTCAGTGTAAACTGCCGAATGTGCTGTTTTCTTCTGATATTGCAGATTGATATTCTCTGTAACTAATGCAGGTGTCAACTAAAATTAAATTAGGATAGCGTCTGATTCAGTTTGGCCTTATTAACCTTAGGTGATATTTATAATGAAAGCAATTTTCCCTCTGTAATAGGTGTATCATTACTTGACCCAGAGTAATTAGCTTAAACAAATAGCTGTTTGCACTGTCATATTTCTCTGCCACCCCATGACACCTTGGAGATGATTCTGAATGGCTGCACTGCCATGCATATTTAGTGCAAGAATTTCAGTCCACGTTGTTCCTATGACACTGGATTTAGCCTCGGGGACCTTGAGGATGGAAATTCTTGTACAGTGGTGTTCCAGGGCTCTGAGACGTTACCTGTGTATTACTCATGGCACTTTGTTAGTGATACATCTGATTCTGATGCTCAGACAGTCCCGGAGGCAGCTCACACAGGTGTGACATGTGGACATTTTCTCACATCAACACCCCAGAAAACCCAGTTTCAAGACAAATTTTAATGCCTTTGGTTGAAATTCATGCAAGTAGTAGATCATTGTTCTTTGAGATCTTTAAGGATTTCGGAGTGAGCTGAAGTAAGATTCTGTACTAGCGCTGCACTCTGGGAAATTTCAGTAAAGACCCATCCCTGTCGACCTCAGATCAGTTATCTCATTACGTACCAGAATGCTTCAATGTGTACGTATAAGGGTGGACATGTGTTCAGAACTTGCATCAAAACATCACAAAATTTTTATTGTTTTTTTTTGGATATCTTTGAGATAATGTCCTTGAAAGAAAGAGTTTTGGTGCACAGAATCAGTATTGTCAGTAATAAATGCCTGTTGCGCTTTCATAATGTTTTAACGATAATGCCTTCTGACTTGGGGCGCACAGGAAGAGGGCATATGTGTAAGTTCCTCAGCATCCACGGTGTCACACTGCCATTGTATGGCGGGCGGGGGGGCACATTGATGATTCTGGACTGAAGGACCCGGCTGACAGGCTGCTTGAACCACCAGCTTGAACAATTCCAGGAAGTCACTTTTTGCTTTGGTGCCAGGGGGCCTGTTGACAATCAGGTTTAGCCTGTGAGGGGGAGTCAGGGACAGCTAAGTTCTATAATAGGAGAGCGATCTGTCACATATATAGCGGGTATGAACTGATGATTAGAGTGCACAGTATGATCATTCAGGTTTCTGCATGGTTAAATTAACAGGTAGTAATAATACACCCTATGTAGAATTAAAAATACAGTACTATGCCCATGTTAAGTTTTGCTAATTAAACGTACTAACAATGTATGATGTTAGTAATTTGTTTAAGCAGCACAGTTATGGATTTGGAATATAAATCTGTATAATACAGCTTTCAGGGAAATAGGTTTCAAAAAAGACTAGAAATTGTAGTACCTTGAATGCATAAATTAAAAATAACCAATTATTTGTGCTGTTTAATGAAAACTCTATAAGGAATAGGCCAAATTATACTGATTGAAGAAGTAATTTTCTTATTTTTGATGCTCTGCTTTAAGTAATTTGTATAGATGAAGCATTTGTTACATCATTATATGGGGTTTTAGTTTGTTTGCTTTCGTTTGAACATTTAGCCTGTAACCTCACTGATATCAAAGCCAAGTTTCTGTATGTTTCTGAAAATTGCTTAAGGCTTCAGTTCTTCACACAGTGAGGAGAAAACATTTGGGAGTTAACAGGGAGAACATCCTCGTATACTGCAGTGACAACAGAGACAGAATAAGACAAACTTCGGAAACTTGTATCGTACAATGAGTTTAGCTAGTAAGTGTGTTGCTGTCACTATATTTTGATATGTATTATGTGGCAGAGAGAGTGCTTGCTTTGGATAGATAGGCCCAGTACACATGATTTGCAGAACAATGGCCCTGGTTGAGTGGGTGGCCTAATTAGTCAACAGTGGACCGTAATGGTGTTAGCAATGACAGGCTTTGGGAAATAGGTGGGACAGAGGATGACAAAGGAGGGAGAGCGTCAGTGGGATTATAAACGGGATAGACTAACGGAACCATTACTGCGTCCGGCTTTACAGCTCAGAGATCATCCTGGCAGATGGACTGAGCAATGGGACGTCAGAGAGGTCAGAGGTCAAAAAGTCAAACAAAAGCTGTCAAGAAGAACAGAGCAGATGTCCCGCGGCAACATGGGTTTGTCGTGCAGTGAAAGAGAGAGGGAGGTTCTCCCTTTGTGGGACCCTTTTTGTAAAAACATGTGTCTTTCTCAGCTATGCTCCTCTCCCTGATTCTGGGTAGTTCATGGAAATCTAGGATGGAAGACAATATTTTTTTTCCGGTAGATTAATCAAAACTATTTTGCAATTGGAGGCAGCGTTATATACTTAAAAGTTCCTGAAAAGAATCAATAGAACTTCGCATTGTTTTGTTTAGTTTCTCTTGTTGTTTGTTTGTCAGCTTGTGTGTTAGTATGAGCTGAATTCCAAAGAGCACATTGGATGTGTAATACTTCTACATGAATAATGATGTAATAATCTGTGGGTATTTATAGGGTAGTATGGAGGAATATAGAAATAGATATTCTAAAGGTGTCTTGCTGAAAAAGAGAGCATCTTCCAACAATAGCAGACATTTTTGATCCTTGTAGATTTGTGGAGTACAACAGTGTGGAAAAAAAATTATACAATACCTCTGCCCACAGAGACACCTCTCTTGAAATTGAGCCAGTTTGTTTCCAGGTACTTTAAGAAAAACACATTACATTTATTGCCAGAATCGCAGGACAGCGTGTTATTATAGTAAGTGAGTATCGTACCTTCAGTGAAATACAACAAGACTGTCATATCAATTTTTGGAACATTAAGAAACAAACACTTGAAAGGAAAATACAACAGCAATAAACAGAAACAGTATTTGTAGTGGTTTGTTTAAGTCGCGTACAGTAATGGCGAGGTGAGGCGAGCACCGAGCAGAGTAACATGACAGTGGTGTAGGGCATGGCCTTAATGTCTCTGTGTACATTTGACTGCATGAGCCGGCATCCAGATCATGCAATCAGTCCGAAACAAAAGTGTAACCACCCAAGGTCTCCACGTGGGAACAGCTGCCCCAAATATCCAGAAGGCATACATGCTGAAAAGGAAGGAAACTTGTACATTTTACAAAATCCTTTTACCATGAATCATTGTAATTTTAGGGTGGCATGGTAGTGGTTAGCACTGTTGCCTTATACATCTGGGACCAGGGTTTGAGTCTCTGCCTGGGTTACATGTGTGTAGGATTTGCATGTTCTCCCCATGTTGTTGTGGGGTTTCCTTCAGGTGCTAAATTGCCCATAGGTGTGTGCTTTGATGGATTGCCCCCCCATTCTTGGTTGTTTCCCACCTTGTGCCTGTAGCTTCTGGCATAGGCTCTGGCTCCCCTGTGACCCAGCCAGATAAGGGGTTTGGAAAATGGATGGCTATATATATTTGTGGGTGGATTATGTTAATATTATATTGTGGAGCTCAACAGTGTGATAAAAAACAGTTATTTTGACATTGTGGGGACCATTTTGTAGTTCCCCACAAAAATATGTGAATAGTCTGTGAAGTCTCGTTTTTTTGTTTGGTTAGGGCCAGGTATTGGTTAAAGTCGTCATGTTGGGATTAGAGTTTTTGCATGGAGAGTCCCCACAAAGGTATAAATACAAACCTTTGTGTGTTTATATATATATAAAATATAAGCTAGATTGAAGTGTTAACAGGTGCAGTTATTTTTTCATACAGGGGTATTTGTGACTATACCAGTAAGGCTGCTTTGAGCGAGCCGGAATTCATTTCTGTCATATTACCACCCCTAAAAGGCTCTCCTGACGTTTTTAGGTCCGGCCCATACTCTCCCCTCTGTTCCAGGCTTCGAATAATGCTTGAATTTGACTCGTAACGTTGGTTAAATGAGTCAGCGAGGCTTTCCTAATGGAATGCAACATGATATATTATTAGTGCGTAGCCAGATGGGGAACATCTCTGTGTCCCTGAGGGTTAGAGTGGGACTGAAATGGATGGAAACATTGTGAAACATTAGGATGCTAAAAGACCTTCTCCTCTTGGCTGTGTCATCACTTTAAAAATCAGTTCCTCTGTCCAGACATGGTTAAAATGTAAAGGCATCCAGTTGTCTACAGATGGCCTTGGTTGCACTAAAACCTAATCAGCAGTTTAAATTATGTTCCGCTGCATTACTGTGTTTTATGGGACTTCCTGTTCACAGCCTGAACGCTTCTCCTCTGCCCTTATAAGAAATACATCAATTTTATTGGCTGATGACAGAGAAGGATTCTATAACGTGTCCAATCACATTCCTGTTTTTTACACTTATATAGGAACCACAAATCAGCTGTGCGATTTTTCTCTCTTTATTTAAATGGATTGTAAACATTTACATTCATTTGTTAATCAAGCAGACCGCTTTCTCCAAAGCTACAAGTTAGTTAGTCAGGTCCTGCTTAATCAGAAAGCTAAGAGGCTTTTTTTCAAGGATTTTAGGACATATGTTAATAATTGTTGTTTGAGATAACTTGTTTTCAAGTAGTCTTATTGTAAGCAATCTTTTGTAAAGTAATGTCATTTCAGTGATAAAAGACAGAAAGGCTTTATTAAACTGAAAATACTGGAGGCGAGCAGCTAGATGATTGTCTGTTTTCTCTTGTGAATTTTCTTGTGAAGAATTCACTTTGTGTTTACTCTGGTGGGACAGAGCAAACACATCTCCTCCCAGCTTTACTTGAAGCTCACCGTCTTCTTAACTCATTGAAGGTCTTGTTTCTTTGTGACTAATTCCTCAGTAAGTGAGGAGGACGCGTAGGTGCTGGCCAGAAGATAGGGAGTCAGTTTGTTGACAGTGGCTGTTTGAGCACTTCCTGAATTGGAATCTTCTGCCAAATTCCTGCAATGTTCTGGGTAAATATACACTTAGCTGGTTCAATAAAAGGAGCCCAGTCTTTGTGGGTGAATCCCCCCTGAAGCGAGATATGAAGTAAGGATATATAAAATAAATCAATAAATCATTAATGAAATATTCAGGGCGTCAGGCTGACATTGTCTGAGCTTCCATGTATAACAGGAGAATGAGCTTTGGGTTTATTTCCCCTCCAGTGTGCACATTTGGAAGTGTTCGGCTGCAGCCGGACTGATGTTTTCGCCTGTGGTTGTAGGTAGATCCCTTTGCGTTGGTGTGTACAGTATGTGTGCATGTTCATGGTGCCTCATAGTGTGTAGAGCTGGCCCAGTGGGTGGGGGTTGGGGGGGGGATTTCTACCCGCAACATATCCGTGTCACAGTCTTTGGAGCCTTGATTCCTGCCGTGCATGTGCAAGCTCTAACGTAATTAGAATCCTGCCCCTTTAACTGCTCCCTCCAAACATGGCTGCTGTCTTGATAGCACATGCAGAATCTCTTTGTACGGTGGTATGTAATCCTTTTTGGATGTCCCATTTTTTGTCGTCTTTATTTTCAATAATCTTTAATTTTTCTATTCTGCCTAATTCTAACCACATGCTTCAGTGGTTACTGTAAATAAGCTTTAGGCATTTTGAGCGAAAGCACAATATGCATTCCTGTGCTCGTATATAATTAAGTACTCACTTTACAATGAGTGGGATGAGTATTTTGTCCAAATATATTCAGCACTGCAGAAAATATATAGTTCATACACATATATTTTGCCTTGCAGTCTTGTTCAAATGCAGCCTTTGCTTAGCTCTAACAATAGCAGCAAGTACAATTTTAAGGAAAAAGAAATTTTTCAGGACAGTCACCTAATAACTTGCATTGAACACCTGCAAGATAACTTCTAGGAAGGAAATGGTAACAGGGATTTCCTGTAGTTTTATGGACATTCAGGTTAAGAAGTTCAAACAGGAAAACTGTTTCTTTTTTGAATTAGATTCATTTGGGAACATGTCTTTGTAATGTGATTATACCCATAAAAGAGGCATTTGGGGGAAATATTGAGAGGAAATGCATGTCCTAGTGTGAGATTCCCTTAATGATTCAGTTTTCAACAGTAAAATGACTAATGCCTTGTTGTCTGAAACAGATTGTATGCAAATCATCCTGCTATGTTTAGACCTTTCAAGATATATTCCAACAAATACCATTCCATCCATCGATTCATCTTCCCTCGGCTTGTTCAGTACAGGGTCACAGTGATGCTGGAGCCTATTTAGGACAGCAGGGGGCGCTAGGCAGGGGACACCCAGGGTGGGATGCCAATTCAGTTACCTTCCAAAGATATTATATTTGCTACTGTGTAAAACTTGATATATGCAATATAATTAGCTACCCTTCTGTTCTTCTTATTCAGTGCGTACCTTTTCCCTTTATTGTAACGGAAATGTCTGACGAGTACTTAATACAGCCTTAATTATTCAGTGCCTGTAAATCTGAGTGAAACCTAATCTTTCCATTACAGTGTAATCCAGTCTACTCCATGTGACTCACTTCCGTTTTATTTTCTGCTGGTGTTCCATATTTTTTAAAGCAAAAGACTAACAAAAGTAGTTTGTTTACTCCATTGTTTATACTTGCTTGTGGGAATTTTACTTGTACAAAAATGTTCTGAGGGTACAATGAAAATTAATTGGTTCAGAGAGATAACCAATCAGATTTTAAAGGAGGGGGGGTCCAAGACATCTGATTAGTTAGTCCCACCTGCTCTAGTTGCTTAGACCCACCTCCTCTACAATCTGATTAGTTATCTCTCTGAATCCATCATTTTTCATTCCACCCTTGGAACATTTTTATGTAATTCAAACTCCCATGAGCTTTAAATTTATTCATAAATGTCAGTGTTTTTACGTAAAGTCAGTCTGTTAAAGCATGATAGGTGCCAATCGTAAAACAGACAGTGTAAGTGAAAGAGTCAGTAGTTTATGTGGAATTATATAGAATTATTACTTTGTTGTGATGTTGTTACAACATACTAAAGTTTACTTGGAAGTTTGGGGGTTTTGAAATTTAAGGGCAGGCTAAAATTGACAGACCTGTGATTTTAACAGCAGACAGTCTGCTTTCCTGATCACGTCGATCACGGTGTGTGGGCTCTGATGAACCTAGTAAGATGTTCCCCTGACAGCTGAGTGAGCATGTCGAACCAGTAGATAATCACGGTCCGCAGCTGCTGGTGGAGGGACAGCATTGCAATGTAGGCAATCTGCAGGATCTGGACGTGGCGTCTGCGTTCTGAGAGAGAGCAGGGCTGTGTTGACAAGAATCATTAAACTGTGTACAGGCTCGCTTCCTGGCTGGGATTAAGATTATTGGCATGTTGGGCAGATTGATGTTACTGATATTTTCTGTTAATCTAGATTATTATAACCCTCCTTATATAATATGACCTCTTGACTTTATCAGGAGTACCAGGTTGTGCCAAAGCTTATATGAATATCCATAAATAAAAGAACTAAAAAGGTTCTTTCTTAGCGGTAAATAAGATGGCTAGCAGAAGAAACTTCATGGAACTTTACGGAATAACACTAATCCCCTTGAAATATTATATAAGATAGTTAATAGTAATTTTTACCTTATAGACTTGTACCAGTTTAGGATTCAGCCTAAAATGGGTATAAAATACAATAAGCCGTAAGGTGTAGTTCTCACATAGTGCCTCTGCTGCTGTCCCTTAAGTCTTCAGACGGCCTTGGCTGATTCTGCCTGTCATATCTCATAACTTCTCCATATTTCATAAGAACATAAGAACATAAGAAATATACAAACGAGAGGAGGCCATTCGGCCCATCAAGCTCGCTTGTTGAACTGTATTAAGAAACAAACACTATGTCTGTATGCACCCATTCATTTATGCAATTCTTAAACAACTAGGTCACACTTAACATAATGCAGGATGTATATATACTTGTGAGTTCCTCAGATATTGAAGTCTTCACGGTGGGATTAGATATGATATAATGAGAGCATTAAATTGATTCCTAGGAAGTCTTCAATTAACTCATTGATTGGGCCATATGTTTGTTCATTCAGACTTTATCAGACCTTGTTACTGGATTTAGCAATAAAGTCTTTCAATTATGAGGTATCAGTGGCCTCAATAGGGTTTCCAACCATCCCGAATTGTCCGGGATATCCCGAAATATGGGTGATTTTGATTTGTCCCTTCAGGGGCAGCTCCAGTCTCGTATTCCGATCACAGCCATGTTGGCCAATAATACACTACTGTAAGCATGGCAAAACTCATGCAAATGTTGCTATGAGACACGGTTGCATTTCCATTATTGTTAGTCAGCTGCTCTGCCCACGCACCTGCAAGAAAGTGCCCCTCATTTGGGGTTGAGAAAGTTGGCAACCCTACGCATCAACTGAAAAGGCCACAAATGAGTAATTGCGGAAACAAAAATTTGCGTCTCCAGAGTCTGGAGATCTAGCCAGGGAGACATACAGTATATAAGTACCACAAAAGACAAGGGTAATAGATTTGACATGGAGATCCTTCTCGAAATAATAATTGTGATGTTCTCTGCTGAGGTCTATCAGTTTATGCTGTTGGCCTCTGACCTTTACAGCAGAAAGCACAGCATCACAGGCATTAATTCCATTCTGAAGTAAATAGTGTCTGGTGGCTTGGTCCTGCAGTCTTGTTCTGCAGTTATTGTTTAGCCAGTGTGCTACGAATTAGCTACTCAGACAGGTCCCGAGCTGTCGATTATACAGAAATGCACACGGGGCAGCCTTGCAGTAGCGATGACAGAGATGACGGAACAGTTTTGCTGCGAATGCAAGGTGAATAATAGAGACAGGCATGCAGTGTAAGGATTATTGGACCTGTCGGGCCACCCTGCCTCTTCTGGCTGTGATCTGAACCCGTATGACTGGCATGGCAGCTGATCCACCTGATGTCAGTAAGAGCGGGTCGGGAGAGACCCTGCTGTGGCACGGAACTCTTCGCCAGCGTATACGGTGACTTGTTGTGCTGGGTGGCACCTTTTAATCCTACAGTAGTTATATCATCAGTCATGCTACTCTTCTGCTTCACTTCTGCTTGAATGTTGAATTGCCATCAAGTTCTTTAGTCTTCTACTCTTTTCAGGCTTTACTTAAGGCTGCTTTGGGGTGCCCTCATTATGGCTGTCCGTAATCTTTTGTAATAAGGCTGAGAACGAGGGGACAGGCAGGGGTTCTTCATTGTTTGGCTCCATTAGGCTCAGTTGTTTGACGGTGACTGTCAAAGACTCAAGCCCCCAGTTTACATAAGAGGCCAAAAAACATGTTTTGCATTGAAAACCGAACGAGCCGTGGGCCTCGTATGATGAGTGATGGGCTGACTAACTCATGTAGTGTTCAGGCTAAGAATGAATCAGGATTGAAATGATGCAGACATGCATAGATCTTACCTTAAGCGGGCATATTTACAAGATAAATGCCATCTAAGTAAATGAATATGGTTATTCCAATTACAATTATTTGGTCTTTTCTTTTAGAGGAATCACTGTGTGATGTTGTGGGTGATAACCTTCTGTGTGTGTGGAGTTTGCATGTTCTCCCCACATCATGTAGATTTTCTGCCAGGTACTCTGGTTTTCTTACACAGTCCAGAAGTATACATATTAGCTACTGGTATCTCTGAGGTGCCCGTAGTGTAAAACTGTGTGTTTGAGCCCTCTGATTGACTGGCACCCAGAGTGTATCATGTGCTGTTTGGGGTAGGCTTTAGGCTCCGCGGGACCTTAACCAGCATCAGAAAACTACTTAGGAGATGGATGGATGGATGGATGGATGATCTATTTACATACAGTAACAGTTTCAGACAGTCTAGACTTTAAGTACTTCGCAAAGTATCAGCAAACTAGAGATCATGCAGGTCAGGTTAATTTAATTTGTTAATGAAATCTACCATGATAATCATGCAAATGCAGGCAAACTAGAGAATAATTAAAAGAGTCCAGCAGGGTTTCTTCTGCTTTTTGAAGTACGAGGTGACACTGACCCGGGCATCAGTTTACATGCCACAGTAAGGCTTATTCTCCATGTTATGAAACTGTTTTCTGTCTGTCCGGCCACGCTCTGCTTTGCCCTGTGTATGTGTGTGTGTGTGTGTGTGTGTGCGTGCATGTCTGTGTTTTTTATGCTGTCTTCACTTCTTTTACAGGATTTTTACTTTGGCCAACATGAGATCATCAGACGATGCACATGCCACCAGCCTGTCTCCATGTATGTCCCTTTTCTTTTGATATCTTCATGCTTTGTCATCTATGATGAAGATACCAATGAAAAAAAAAACGTTTAGCCATCCATCCTAAACATCAAAAACAGCCATGACGTCTTAAATGTTTTCGAAGGAAATGACAGAGTGGTAACATCTGTCGCCCATGTAACTGTAAAGCATGACAAATTTCTGGTATGTTAAAAATGATTGTTACAGTTAGCTTTAGTGCCAGAACTGTCTTGACCTCCTGTTGAAGTTTAAACTCCAATTAGCCCATGAATTGCAGAAAGAGCATTGTTTCAATGAAAAGTGTCACCCTGGTCTTAACCACATTGGAATAATGCTGTTCGCTTTTCCTCAGGAATTGAAGTGCTTTCAGTTGACGAGTCATTATGCTACTGCACCTGTGTAGTGTTAAGGTCAGTGTCCTTCTCCTGTATAATAACAGTTGCTTGCCTCATTATCAGATTCCATCAATGCCATTCATATAAATGTTTGTGACTGTTTGCACCATGACCTTGCCCCGATCTCAACCAAAACCGTTGCATTTCCTGTTTATGGTTCCCCCCCTTCTTGCCACTTAATTATTACATCACGTGTCTCTCCGTTCGAGTAGGGCTACCTACGAGCTTCAGTGTTTTAGCATCCTAATCGCTCTAACACAGCCGTGTCTCTCAGTGCTCTGATGGCTGTTAAAAAAAGCCCTCCAGGACCAGCCAAGAAGATCTCCCTGACTCCCAAGCTTGTGTGACATCCTGTATCCACCTCCAGGTTGTTATTCAACATCAAAGTTAATAATTCATCAATACAAAACTGAAAAACACACATAAGGGTAGTGCTAATTTTTTTTTATTGGTGCTACATTAAAAACATTTCAACAAATTTTAAAGTCATGGATATTTCAGCCTGAATTAGGATCCCAGTATGGATCTTTCAGGACTTTTCAAGCAGAACATTACATGACCAGGGAAAATATATGGATGGCCGACAGCTGACAAAGGAACTCATACCATATATGGCTAAAAGATCGTGGACACCAGCTTATCCAACATGTCATATTGAATTCAAGGGTATTAATATGAAGTTGGTTGGCTCCTTGTAGCTATAATAGCCTCTGCTCTTTTGGGAAAGCTTCCCCATAGAGGCTGGTGGGATTTGCTGCCATTCAGACTGGATATTGATGTTGGAATATCAGGTCTCTTTCTGAGTTGGTGTGGCCTATTGTTTTGCAACCACACTTCCTCATAGATGTTCCAGCTTCACAATCACTTCACTAGTGGTTGACCAGCAGCTGCAAAGGGGGGGGCAACTCCATACTGATACCTATGGATTTAAAATGGGATGTCATAAAAGTTGCTGTAGGTGCATTGGCCACATATACTGGGGTGCCCTCATTATGGCTATCCTTAATCTTTTATAATAAGACTGAGAACAAGGGGACAGGCAGGGCTTCTCCATTGTTTGGCTCCATTAGGCTCAATACTTTTGTTCATATAGTGTATGTAATTCACTACAGTAACCTTTGTGTTGGTTTTTATCACTCAGGATAGTCTTTATTCACATCTTGGATTGGCAGTTCATGGTTTTTTCCTCCTCGGACCACTTTTACTAGGCACTTACCATAGCTTACTGTCAGCAACCCACAGGCCTTTCTGAGATGCTCTGACCTAGTCGTCTGATCATAATGATTTCGCCCTTATTAAAGTCACTCAGATATTTACCCCTGCCCATTTCTTCTGCATTCAGCATGTCAACTACGTGTACCTGATGTTAGTTTACCACCTAATATATCCCAGACTTTGACACACACTACTGCCTTACTAGATAGATTATTGGCTTTAGAACATTATTGGCTTTACCTGGGAGTGGTCTTAGTGATTTGGCTCATCGGTGTATGTAACATATGCATATACACTTTAGAAGAAGAAAATCATATTTAAATGCATAGAACTTAATGAGCAGTGCAAAGCCTTAAGATGCTCGATATTGTGGGAAGTAGATGGTTGTCTTCCAATATAGTGCAGTAGTGTGCAGGTAGTGTTGCCTCACGCTGTTGCCTCACACCTCTAGGGTTGGGGGGCTTGAATTCTGCTTTTATTCTTTCTGTGTGGAGTTTGCTTGGAAGTTCTGTAGGATTCACCCTACAAGCTCACAAATGTGCAGTTAGCCGTCTCTGAATTGCCCATGATGTGTGCCATGCAAAAGGTTGGCCTCCCATCCAGGGTGTTACCATGCTGCTTGGGACAAAAATGCACACTTAAAGCCAGTGCCAACATGAAACAGAGTGAAATTCTGGATATTTCAGTCATTTTTAGGTACCAAAAATGAGGATAAGTCTGGGAAAAAGAGGACATAGGGTCACCATTCTTTAACCATTTGCTTGGCGAGAGGGGATGAATTTGAGTTTGACTTGTTCGTCAAAATGTTCATGGCTTTGCATTAAAACATGGAGAGTGTTTAGCACTGCAGCTAATTAGGTACAGGTGTAGAGTAAAATTCCTGCTACCAGTGCCTCACATTTAAAAGTAGCTATTTCAGCAGCGCAGACATCCCAAGTCTCCCGGAAGTTCCGGGAGTCTCCCGCATATTGATAGCGGCTCCCTGATGACCGCAAATTAA
>JAODKF010000038.1:12508352-12531895 GCA_026779585.1 Mormyrus proboscirostris | reverse complement strand
ATTAACAAATAATTATATATGTAGCCAATGTAGAAATGCTCCCTGAAATGAGTTTTTGCAGGTTGGGATGTCTGGCAGTGTTACCATATGGCCTGATGAACTGTTGTCTCCACTGCATTTTCTCAACTACAACAGTGGCTTTCTTGGCTAAGCAAATCAAAGTGTATTATGGAGGATTGAGCTTCAGTCCCCAGGCAGTGTGAAAGTAACCTAGAGTAAAACTGGATTTGGAGATTGAAATCACTTAGTCTCCTTATTCTTAAACTCCCGTCTCGCAAAAATAATTCACGCGGATGATCTACAAGAGACCCCCAATCTCAGATCAGTAAGAAGCCTGCTGATTCATTTGTTTTTTTTTACTGATGCAAGAAATGATTAAAAGCACAGACAGTGCCACACCACTAATATTTGTTAATAAGTGCTTATTGTTGTGCTGCTCAGTCTTACTGTAACAAGTATTAACCAATATCTAGCTTATAATAAGCTCATTAAATTAGAATATGCTGGTTTATACAGTATAAAGACAGTCGTCATGTGATGTAAGGATTCCCAACCTTTTGATGTCTGCGGTTTATGTCGTACAAAAAATTTCACAGGCTGGTAAAATGAGTGCCGGTAAAGTTTGCCAAAGAGGACACGCAATATGCATGGAAATGTGGGAAAAATCTCCTATTTTTGTGGCAAAACATGGAACAGGGCATTTTATTTTTCAGTACCACACATTCCCATAATATACAGGACAGGAGGTAACTCTACCCCAATTGATGCTGGTCCACAGACTGGTCTGTAGACTAAGGGTTGGGTGCCCCTTCTGTAGCAGATAAGTAGTTGTGGAAGATGGATGGATGGTTTTTATTTACTGTGAAATTCAGTGAGAAAACCACATTAAAGAAAGAGAGATGGATTGATGGATGGACAGATGCTTATGTTTTCTCTTTTTTGATCCTTCATGAATTTTTCAAATATATTTATAAATATGGCCCAAGCTTTTCAGCACTAAAAAATTGATGAGGGGTTGACAGGACACCTCCCTGACTGTTTGCCTTGAAAAGGAAGAAGTTTATTCTGAGTGACTTTATGAAAACAACACAGTATGACGTCACAAGATGTTGTTCACTTCGCTAAAATCCAGTAGGCAAATAGCACATCTATGGGGAAGCTGATATTAAGCTGTCAGCTCTCCAGGTTCACCCAGGTAGGTCTGTTACTACACATACACTCAGGTTTGAAACCTATAATACCTATAATATTATATATAGATGTGGTCTCCGTTGCTTGGTGATGTCAATGATGATGCATGTGAAACCATCCATCCATCCATCCATCCATCCAAACATCTTCCATAAGCGCCATGTCGCGGTGAGCCTGTAGCCAATCCCAGGAAGCACAGAGAACTACGGAATAGGGCACCCTGGATGGGGTGCCATTGAAAGCCTTTTAGGTGCTGCTTTTTCCTTTCATTTATATGAAGTATAGATTTACCCACGAATGAAAGCTTCATATAAATGCTTCTCCATCCACAAATGGGCACAATGTCCACATTACTTTCTAAAACCAACCATGGTATGAAAAGTAATGTAAAGTAATTCTCATTAGGAGCTTATGGCATCTAGAGAAAGGTAATGTGGTGCCCTCAGTTGTTCCTTTGTCCAGTTCTTTTAGCTAACATTAGGACAGTATTCCAGGTTGCTGGTTCAGACAGTAACACTATGGGACTTGCTTACTGGAACATTTCTCATAGAAAGTGGCAAAATATATGGATTACTATGTTTATGCTATGAACATTATAAGTAATATAGGAATATGTAAGCACAGCTCAAAATCCGACACAGTGATTTGTTTGCTGGAAGACTTCTCAGACCTCAAAGGAGAGAAGATTGTGTTTTCCCTTCTATTGGGAACCCAAAAATCCTTTAAGTAATACTGAAAACATTTGCTTTGACCTTTAACACAATTCATATGTGTTCTTAGGCAGAATATGCTTTTTGAATGTTTTAATATTTATCCATAAACCTTGCCCACACATCACATGTGGGTCGCTGGTTCTGGGTGGATTTTTTAATGTTGGAGTTTGGATAAATTCTGCTCAGGATAGACGGGTAGCGAGGTCTGCAGGCTTAAACCAAATACACTTACAAGGAGATGGGTCCCAGCTGCAAGAGGAAGGATGCATTAAATTTCCAAAATGTTGCCCCCCCCCTTTCATAGTGTAATACTAGCAACTGGATTCTCAGCCATTTACCGTGTTTTTTGCGATGACCTTGGAGCAGATCCTTATACAGTAGAACCAGGAACTGGGTATGCAGTCTTGATACCTGAGAGCACCAAAACTCACCAAACTTTTCCAGAACACTAGAAGAATTTGTTCTGGGCCAACTCATCACTCATCTGGATGACTTATAATGCACGAGTTGCACTGTTGCCTCGCCCCTCTACATGTCTGCCATTTGCATGTTCTCCCCATGTCGTGCAGGTCTCCCAAGGCATGTCTCTGAATTTCCCATAGTGTATGCTGGGGTGAGACCTGTGAGGGACTAGCTTGTACCCCAGCCTTCTGCCCTATGCTGCCCGAAATAGACCCCAGGTTCCCCTGTGTCCCTGACACAAATAAGCAGTTTGAAGACAGATACTACGCAAATTTAATGTTTTCTGAAAAATAGCATTTTTACACGTTTCATTTATAAAAAATTTTAGTTTACTGAAATACAGATCTTACGAAGCACTTCAGATGAAACTAATGGCACTTATTTTTACAGGGGTAGGGCCTGAGATGCTCAGCCCCCAGCTGAAAACCAATTGGTCCCCAGAGTGCCCCCTCCCTGTCACTCACCAATTCAAACCATATCATTGGTTAATGACAAGGTTGGCCCCTCTCTGTGAATTATGGTCTCTCTTATTCTACTACCTTAAAAACACATAGAACTGCCCCTGCATCTACAGTACTGACACATGCTTAGCTAAGCCTTTCCTTTCCTCTCTTGTTTGAAGTTGTATTATTATGTTATCTTACGTTACAGGGAAGAATATTGATTTATTTTCTGATGTGTTGTTCCTGTCGGATCCAAACACAGGCAGGACATCTGGGTTTATTGCACTGTGCTAATCAAAGTTTCTGGGGGAAGGCTAAATTCGCCCTGAGGATCATGTGATACTTTCTCCTTCCTGTGTGCAGGATGAGAGGATAGCAAAGTGAGAAATGAGGAAATATCTTCCCTGTATCTCTCTGGCACCCGTGCACTGCTCCGTCCCGCCATCTCGTGTCGTTCCCTTCATTTGCATTCTCATTTTGTTGATTTTGCCAGTGCTGGAGGCCTCATAGCAAAACCCGTCACCCTCTTGGCCATGTGTCATGAATTTATATGGCTGTCTGAAGTTTATAAGAGCATGTGCCGTACACAAACCCCCCCCATCAGCATCTGCCGCAATCTGGCATTCTTCCAAGCTGCTGGGTGCCTGGCTTAGTCTTTTTCAGGCTATGCTGAATGAGAACCCACATTATGGACAGCTAGGATGGTCTGTAACCCTTTCAGAGCACTTAGAATATAACCGAACGTAAACTTCTAGAACTGCCCGGGCACCGAGTGACACATGCTTAGCTAAGCATATCATATCTTTCCTGTCTTATTGTCTCTGACTGTTTTACGTTGTATTATTACATTATGCCTAGTGTTAAATGTCTGGCTAACTATTACGCAGAATGTATTCATTAGACAGGACAGTTATCTGTGTCTCCCGGGCTGCATCATTCATTATTTCATAGTTAGCATGAGTAGCCTGACATGTGAACACTGGTCCCATGACAGCTTATCATTTTGGGCACCCAACTCAGACGAGTCCAATCATGTTACAATTTTTTTAGGGCCCTGCCACTCAGGAATCCCCATGGAATCATCCTAAACGCCCCCCCCCCACCCCTGATTCCATCTTGCCTGACCTGCAACGCCTTCTCCATGGTCTCTCCCAGAACTTGTACCAGAACAGGTTCCTGGGTCTGGCGGCTATGGCATCGCCCACGCGGGGCTCCCAGAACCGGCGGCGCTGCAAGGAGCCGGCGCGGTACAGCTACAACGCCGAGCAGTACCACAACGGCGAGGCCCACGGCGGCGGGGCCACCCTGCCGCGCTCCACCAGCGACGCTGACCTGGTGACCTGTGACAGCCGCTCCACCCTCACGGTCAGCAGCTCCATCTGCACCATCGGCCAGTCGCAGGACATCGTGCTCTGCTGGGACATTAAGGAGGAGGTGGATGCCGGCGACTGGATTGGCATGTACCTCATCGGTAAGCCAGCAGATCATGACCGGCTTTGCAGCAGATTCACTTGAAAAGTGAATTCATGGGGGTGGATTAATGCACAGGCTTAGGTTGTGCTCTAGGGCCAAGGCAAAACCAGTATGAAAAATGGATCGGTTATTTAAATACTGCCTACATATTTATTGTCATTTTCGTAAGTGCATTTGTTGGCTTACTAAAAACACCTTAATTTGTACTTGAGATCTCTGTTTTTTTTGGTTAATTTGTATTTACCGGTAGCCAGACGGACAAGTACTGTGGTTAAGATTTTTTTTGCATACTAGAACTGGTCCTGCTTCCTCTAGTCACTTGGACCTACCTCTATCTCTCTCAACCAATCATTTTTCCTTCTGCCCTGTGAACATTTCTGTGTAAGTAAAACTCCCACGAGCATATGACAATAAATTCTTGAATCTTGAAATCGGCAACACCTGTGTTCATGTTAGCCTAGGACCCCCAGAAAAGTTAATCCTCCCCTGAAGATGCCACAGAAAAGGCACGAAAAAAAACTACGGCGTGTACATTATAGTAAACCTTCCCATCTACAGTATAATCTATTTAACTGTTCTCAAACAGATTAAGGTCAGTGTAGTTTTCCTCATTAGAGTACCTCTGTCTGGCTCACATCGTATGTTTCGTTGGAGCCCTTTCCCCACCGCAGATTCAGCTTTGACTCCATCCCCGCTGTTACTGTGTTAACTGTTTGTAGCTAATGAGCATCCTTCCTGGAGGTAACGCCACACTCCAGCAACAGTGATAATAGTCCGGGGTGAGAAGGAGCTTCCTTGATGTTCCCCGTCTTCGAGTCGTTAGTTATCTGGGCCTCAGCACGACAGCGGTTCTGCAGAAGACTTGGGTGTATTTCGGAGGCATGTACAACATTAGTGCCTCAGTTTATTTTTCATATTAGCCACGGACTGCATTCCCTTTTTATCGGCAGGCTTTAATATATTGAGTGTCTCCTCAACTGAGAAACAAAAATATAAAGTTAAAAGCACAAGGCAGACAGATGGAGGCTCTGAGTCATTGTGTGTGTGTGTGTGTGTCACTTTCCAGATGAGGTTCTGTCAGAGAACTTTCTGGATTACAAGAACCGCGGGGTGAACGGCTCCCACAGGGGCCAGATCGTGTGGAGGATCGATTCCTGCTCCTACTTCGCAGATCGTAAGTGGTCACGTCACAGCTTTTGTGAAAACCCCGGTGCTGCGTGGTTCTGGTTTGTTAACATGCCATTTCTTGCCTGCTTTCTGTGCTTTACAGGGCAAAGTGAGGGTGAAATACTCAAAGGAGAGCATGCTATAAAAACAGCCTTCAAGCTGAATCAAGTGAAACTGACAGTCAGACTAGTGCAGGGGTCGGCAACCTTTTTAAAGCAAAGAGCCTTAATATCTGAACCAAGATTTACAATGAGCCGCAATGGGTAGAGAAGGGGGTTTGAGATACAAAAACCAATTTCGGAGGGCATGTCAGTTTTAAATCACTCGGAAGCGTAACAGCGCATAATATCTAATATTACAACATTGTTCAGTTCTGTAGCGATAGTCTTCACCCTCAGCCCTTCTTTCGTTCGGCTCTTCAGTCATCTGCCCTTCACTCTCTTCTTCACTACTGTGGTACTGACGAGCAGTGGAAATGTAGTCACAACTCGGCTGGCTATAATATGCAATTTGGAGGAAATATAATTTTCTTCCGAAGACCTGGGAAGGTGTGGTGACGATTCAGTACAAAAAGTATATGAAAGAATTAGGAATCCCAATAAATGTTGAAGCGTACATCCAATCTCAGGTACTAAAGAAAACTGACCGGAGATGTACTCTCGTCATAGAGAATGACATTGAGGAAGATGTAAATGATGCCGTTAAGACATCACAGAGCCACACGATGGACCACCTCATTCACATATAGCTAAAGAAATATCTAAATGAAAAATAATATTAACCCATAAATAATTTATCTTTACGAAAGTATCATGATTATGTTAAGACATGAAAATGTGAATGCGGCTGTCGTTCTGAGAAGAGCCACAGTCATGCGGTCAAAGAGACGCATGTAGCTCGCAAGCCGCAGGTTGCAGACTCCAAGTCTGGTGTCTTCTACTCCTTTGTTCTGTGTTTTCACCTAAACACAGATCTGTCAGGTTCTAGCTTCGATGATATCTAGCCACCTTTCAGTCGTATTTAAATATGAAGTATGCCCTTGTGCAAATTAATTAAAACAAGTCGTAAACAGACTGAACACAGTTAAGAAGTTAAGAATATTAATTCATATTTATCACTTTGGGTCTAGATTTAGGACCTGGTGGATTGATAAAAAATGTATGGGAATAACCCAGGATGGGGAGCCAATCCATCACAGTCTCTGCCCTGCTGGCTGTGCAGACTAGCAGGTCCCTGGCCATTGCATGCATGTGTGTGAGACAACTTTTTTCAATCATTTTGCACAAGGGTGTGCTATGCGTTTATGTTCTAGCATATTTCCATGGGAGGGCGCAGTGGCTTTCTGGGTAGTCTGGTGACCTCACACTTCCTGGGTTGATGATGTTTGCAGTTCTCATGTTCTTTCCAGGGTTTTCTGTGTATGCTCTGACCTCCATCCACCTTTGAAAAACATGAGGATCTTTAAGCTGATCATGTTGTGTGACGGCGTGCCCTGCTTTTGACTGGTATGCCATCCTGGGCGTACCCTATGCTGCCTGGCATCCCATCCTGGGTGTGCTCTGTGCTACCTGGTACAGGCCCCAGGCTCACCACAAGTGGTTCTGCTGAAATTGGGTTGATGGATCAAATATTATCTGTGACTTTAAATTTATATTTCCTGGAATGTTATCTTTGGTTTGTTAATGTTCAGTTATTTAAATGTATTTATTTGATATGTTTTTTAATTACTATTTTATATGTGTGAACGATGTGTCTCCCTAACAATGGGTTGGTGCCCCATCCTCAGTTATTAACTGCTTTTGTGGCTTATAGAATTGGGTGAAGACCCCTGTATCCCTATGTATGAGAAGCAGGTATAGAAGATGGATGGATGGATATTTTGTTTCACAAAGTCATTTCAAATATATGTGACACGAGTCAGTTTTCATTTACACTTCAATGTGTGTTGGTATGCGTCCTATGTGTCCAAAATAGCCTGAAATTAGTTCAGCTTCACCACGTGAACCAGCATGGCGATAGAATAAGAAACATTGCCCAAATTTGCTTAGAAATACTACCAGTGATCCCAGCTCACCAGGCTGCTGGTTATAGGAGACTGTTAAAAGTTCCAAAAGCTTCCCAGACATTTATATTTTATTTATATCTTGTATAAAATCATTCCTTGTTTCTCTAGATGTGATGCGAAATGAATAAGCCCAGACCTAACAACAGATTCCCCTGAAAGTCTCTTTGCTTTCAATCCATGGAACCCCCAAATCATGCTGGGTAAAATTCCATCAGAGCCTCAGCCTCGAAAATGTACTAGAAGGATCTGTATTGTCCCTGTTTTTTGGTCAGATTTTCCATTGAGAGCTTAAATATATATTCTTGTATGTATCGTGGCGAATCTGATTAATAAATTAAATTAACCTGACCCTCAGGATCTCTAGTTTGCTTAAACTTTGTACTGTAAAGTGCAGGGAACCTAGAGTGTCTTGAGCTAATATTGAAATAAATAATACTGTTCTTCCATCCATCTCCTATGTGGTTATTCCCTGGAGATTTGAAGCCTATTCCAGGCACGGTAGGGCACAAGGCAGGGATATATCTTAGAGAGAATGCCAGTCTGTCACAGGGCATGCACAGCCACACTACAGGTGATTCAGAGATGCCCGTGTGTCGAATGCAATAGCAGAGTTTACGGTACGCTATGAATAAATTATTAAACTTGGGCGAAGCTGTTTGCATGAAACATGTCTCCGGGAGTTTCGGTGCGTAAGTGAGCTGTCTCGGGAGGACAATGGCATTTCTCTCAGACGGGTCCCCGTTTGTAATATGACAGTGTGCCGTCTTTGGGTTATTCTGAGAGACGGTGAAACTGGAGCAGTCAGGATCGCAGCTTCCTTCAGCCTCCCCAGAATGGTTACATGTCTATTTTTGCAATTTCATGGGTTTTATTTAGCATATGGAGTTCACACTAGAATTCGGTACCAAAAACACCCACATCCCTATCAACAGGATCTATTCAGGATATGGATATTCATTTCTGTGATCCGGAAGCTGGCTTTATTTTTCACATCCACTGCAGAGGTTAACATTCGCCAGCTGGAGCAATACAAAGTAATGAGTATTTTTTGTTGGTGAGTGGTTTCTTTAAAGAAAAATGTATTCCTCCATTTTCTGTAATGACTTTTTCAATACAAGCTCAAGGCAAGCTTTGAGCAAGGATGAGGAAATAGAGGGGACACCCCCGAGAGGAGGGCACATACAGAACCACAGAGAGCTGTCGTCATCCCTAAATCACCAGTCTTTGGTCACTCAGAGGAGAACCCAAGAGAGGGTAGGAGAAAGCATTGAGCCCTGCAGCCCTAGAGATGTTAGCTTACAGCACTGCCCTCCGTAATGGCCCATTGCCCAATGGCCCAGTAAGTCAGTCACCACACTTTATCCAGGTATATGTGTTACATATTAGCGCACATCTTTGTGCATTCTCCTCCCATGGACTATAATTCTCTCTAGCACCCCTGGGTATAATGTGTCCTACTGTTAAAACCCAGTCTTCCAGCCTATAGGGACATTGCTGTCCAAGCACAGGCTTTGTCCACTTAAAGCGCTATAGAGGTTGCTGGGAGACCGTTTATGATGTTATAATAATCATGTTATGATGTAATCATAAATACTTTTTCCCTTTGCATTGGTTCTGTTTTAAGTTTAAGATTAAGATATTGATCACCAGGGGGAAATTTTGGAATGTTCTTCCTTTCATAACCTACTGTATAGGACTAGAACTTACTAGCAAGGACCATAGAGCACCTCAGACAACTGGCCTCTCCTGGGAAATTGCACTCCAGTCCTTTTCCTCACTGTTGCGCCTTTGTCATCCAGAACTTCGTGTCACATCCTGGAAGCGAATCAGACACCTCTGGCTAAATCTGATTATTCTTTCTCATACATGTTTCTCCTGCCAGCGGAAACAAAGATCTGCTTTAAGTATTACCACGGGGTTAGCGGAGCACTGAGAGCGACCACACCTAGCGTGACGGTGAAGAATGTAGCCACGCCGGTGAGTATCACCCCCCCACCCCCGAGACGTAAATTTCTGGAAGCCAGAGGCAGTCCTGTCATCAGTGTTTCTTATTTTTGAGAATGAACTGTGCATTCACTGGAATCCATCTGTTAAAACTGTTTAATTTTGAGATGAAAAGGGAAATGACTGATAAAATTTTGTGTTGGTAGCCGAGTGCTTTACTTAAAACACATTTTGGTAATGTAATACGCAAGGACTTAGACTTGTAATTAGAGAATTTCTTTTATTTTTTGTTCAAGCCCCAACCTTGTAACACTGTACTATTATATTTAAGTGTAAAATTCCATTTAACTAAAGTGTTTGCTAAGTGCATTGATTATGACATTAGCCAGTAGGAGGAAGTTCCTCATTTATGGTCCTGAATTCAGGGCCTTTTATGAGGTGACTTGCAGACGAAGGCTATTGATTGGTGATCCCAGCTATCTGCAGCTAACCAGCAGGATTCCCAGAATTCTGGAGTCTAAACTTTGCTGGTGAAAGATTTACTTTTTCTGTCTAAGTTAATTGCTCCTTTTTTTAGGTACTTGGTTATGGGAGGTGTGTTTTTTGTAGGTTTTTTAGGTTTCAACCAGTTTCCCCCAGTCGAAAATGTGGATGCTAGTGGAAGAGTTCCTCTGGGTCAGGTTCACTTTACTGTATGATCTCATTGCTCCTGATAAGCTTATTCTAGGCTTAAAGTAAATGAGCTGTGAATTGCCTCTTCTTCTTTCAGTTCAGAACATAAGAGTGGAGGTCTACTGTGAAGAATATAGTCTTGAAGTTGTTGGTGTGTAGTTTTGTAGTGTCAGATTGCCCCTGGGAGAAATGTCAGGGCCATATTGACAGTGATGTACTCTTTGCCCCATCCACCTGGCTCAGTCCCAATTGGGATTCAAGTTCAACAAACAAAGACCACCTTCTTTTGGCCTATTAATGTCACTCTTAAGAGGATACCTAAGGCTCTTGTCTCTAACTGCTCAAGACTGGCTGTTTACCTCTAGCAGCTGACTAACATGTGTTTCCAGGGTTCAACTCTGATTGGCTACCCCTGCTGTGTCTCAGTCAGCCAATGTAGGAGTTGCTGTTGCTTTTCAACGGTGAATGTACCACAAACATTCAATTTGTAAATTCAGCACAGAGGTTTAGACTTTTTTTAATCCTATATAAATTCATTAGTCTAAGTATTTAATTTTGCTCTTAAATTTTATCATGTTTTGGTGACATGGTGGCTTAACTGTTGCCTCACACCTCTGTGGTTGTGGGTTTGAATCATAAATCTGTGGGGAGTTTTGGGGAGTTTACATGTTCTTTCTGTATAATGTGGGTTCTCCAGCTTCCTCCCACTGCTGAACAGCCCACTGTGTGTGTGTGTGTGTGTGTGTGTGTGTGTGTGTGTGTGCACCCCATGATGAACTGGACTGTACTCCAACCTTGTGCCCCAGACTGCCTAGAACAGGCTCCTTCCCATTGACCCTGACCAAGTTAAGACATTCTTTTACTCTGAAGTGGCTGATTTTCAGATAACACTCATGGTTGGACATTTATAGGAGTCATATCTTGCAGTGCACGTGTGAGCCTGTTTTGTCAACTCTAGAACTACTAGTAAGTAAAGCTGGTATAAATGAGATATTCATCAGACAAGAACTTTTGAGATTCAAGAACTTAACATTGTGCTCCCTTCTTTAGATACTTAGTGCTTCTAGTCTGAGGTGATCAGTACTATAATATTCCTTAAAGCCCACAACAAACAACCAAATAAATGAACGTAAGTGTGGCCTAACATGCTAACATCAGGGGAATGAGTGTGAATTAGAACAAATGGAACATACCATGAGAATCGGGGCAGAGGGGTTGGGGTCGGGGGTATTTGCATTCTGATATTAGGTTCTGTGTCCCCTGTGTAATAGATAAGCCTCAGGGTAAATCCTTAGCTCCGGGTGTTTGTCTGTATTTATAGTATATTTGTGCTTGCACCGTCTGAGCTCAAAGCCAATTTGTTAAATCTTGAGATGGAATTTCAAAAACCTTTGTTGGTTTTATATTGTATTATCATAGAGCAATGGTTTTATACAGTTTCACCTTTTTGGGTGTTTCTCTTCCTCTCAGACAATAAGATATGCATCCAGAAGCTTTGATTATGATACAGCATAAAATATACAGCTAAACATAAGGAACAGACATGCATCGATTCAACAGTCATTCTATACGATCTGATGAAGATATCATTCAGTTCAGATCTGATTGTATACAATATAGATTTCACATGTTTTAAAGTACCCTATTTTTGAAGTAACCATCTGAGACTGTAGGTAACTGAAGACAATCATTACATCTTAACATGAAAAGATATTACCTAAAATATGCAATAATAGTGTCAGTACTGCATCAATTTATTGGCCAGTTTCCTTCTAAATTTGAGTTATTTTGAACTGATTTAATCACATCAGATAATCGATCCATTGCTTTCGGTAAACAAATAATTATTCTAATGTTTTATCGGAATGTCACATAGCTATCAAAGACACATAAGTGCTTAGAACTGTTGTTGATTGCATATCTGTGTTGATGCTTAACACGTTTATTACTTGCAGTTATGATTTGACAGAAAGCGTGTTGACGTGGGTATCTTGGCCCTGACCACGCACAGGAGCACCTTTGACTGATTCTGTCTAGCCAGGTTAAGAGGGAAATTCCCTCATCCTCCAGCTTGCCTGTCTTCCTAGGGCTTCCTTCTTCTGAATGATGGCTTGAGATGCTCCCAGTGGGATAGAGCTGCTTTATTTTTATTTGTTGCTTTCTTTTTATTGAATTTTGTTGAGAAATATTGTGAAATATCGTGAAATATTACTAATAAGATAAAGATAACATAAACTTTACTGATCCCAGGGAGAAATTCAATATTTCACACCGACTTAATAAATATAGTATAATAAATGAATAAATTGTAATTCATTACCATAATGAAATGCATCAGGAAAGTGAGTAACAATATTATATATAAGCATAGATTGCGATTCTATGTGTGTCTTTTAATGCGTGTTTGTTCAAGGCCCCCGTCTGGCCATCCCCAGTCTCGCCACATGACTTTGCCCCCCAGCTGGGCATTTCGATCAGTGTGGAATCTGTACTGTTCTGCTTTAGAGCTTGTTGTATGGGCATTGTTTTGTCTCCCCCCCCCCCCCCAACAGGAATGGTACACTCCACATAGGCTCCTTTTTTCCACTTTATGCGATAGTTTCCTCCTCTGTTCAGTGTTTCATAAGTACGATACCTCCAGTGATATGCAGATCAGTCTGATCACGTAATTATACCTGTTTGATTTTACTTCTGCGTTATTTAGGGGGTTTTGTGTATGTGGGAGGGACATTTTTGTGAGCAATGACTTTTTTTCCTAAATAGCCATAATTCGGCAGAATAAAAATGTAAATTAAATGGAGAGATGGAAAAGCAATGTGTAAATTAGTCCATCTGTAAATTGGATTACTGTATGCAAGGAGAAAATTGTGCCACTATGTTGCATAAACGCTGCCGTTGTTGAAGAGGGCCAAGCTGTTACTGAAAGGTCATCCTCCTTGATAAATCATGCCAGGCGCCACCTTAAGGACCACCTTAAGGATCGCCTTAAGCCGTGTAATGCTTCATTGTCTGTGTGCTTGTCCCTCCTGTGCTAAGAAACCTGTGTTCTGTGTGGACCACTTTTGCAGAATTATATTTGAAGTGGTCTCTAGTTATGTGAAAATCAGCTGATGTAATACCATATTATTATCTGGTAAATAACAGCTCTTCCCTGAATGCACGTCAGTTTAAAATGTATTCATTATAATTTTTTTATCTATTTTTTAATGAAACGCATAAATTAATGTTGTCAAAGGAAATCACAGAAGCATTTCTATCTCTGTGGTTTGCATGAACATCACGCAGAGTATGCACGTGTGCTGGGTCCTTTAGATGCACCGTGCTGGGTCCATTGGATACACCGTGTTTTGGCCCCTGCATTTAATCAGGAAGTTGTCTCAAAAGCAGAGAATAGTCATTTTGCCCACCCAGCAAGTCTTAAAGGTACAGGGATGCAGTAAGAGCGCTGAATTGAGAGTGTTATGTCCAGGGCCAACCAAGCCTTTTTTTGGGGCCCTAATCAAAATTTGACAGGGTGACCAGATGGGGTTCCCCCTAGTGGCTGCTGGGCCCTTAGCAGCCTATTAGTTCACTTATGCCTTGGGCCAGGCCTCGCTCAGTAACCCACTCCCTCTTGGATGCAGAATCCCCTGCAGGAACATATGTGTTGAACATTCAGAAAATAAGGCAAAGGTGGAGCTGCAACATAGTTTGTTGTTGTGCTGTCCTTTCTTTGGGGGTCACACTACAGAACTGGATGGCATACAGTGTAAGCTCAACGCTCACCAGGTCAGCCTGCTCACGATGGATCAGAAACGGTATCCATCCTCTGGGAAGACCTTGCCCTCTCCTGGACAAACTATCAATAGTGAGCCCCATGGATCGGGCCATTAGCCAAGGCCCCAAGATGCAGCGTTTAACAAAGATAATGGGCTTCATAAGTAGCCGGTCACAGGATGTGTGGGGTGGAGCAGAGTGGATGCGGCTGATTGGTCCACCAGTGTCTCCTTTAGTTTCTCTCTCCTCTCCTGCCTCATCACGCTCTTTACGGCCCACACAGGTGCTCAAGCCTGTCACCAGCGGGGACGTCCCGTCCAACCACGGCAGCCGCAGACTCATCAGCTTCTCCCTGTCAGGTGAGCACCCATCTCGCCTGACTCTTCACACTCCCGTCAGGGGCCTCCATGAGATTCCAGATTGATTGTGCCGCTACAAGGCTATTCCTCAGATCAGAAATGTTGAACTTAAGTAACTGGGATGGGGGGGGCACGCCCTATAGCAGGGGTGTGCAGTCTTATTCAGGTTTTTTTCTGTAACTCCCTTATTGGATTTCTAATTAGAGGACTGATTAGCTGAAGAGTCCTCATACCTGGGTTTGAACAGCTGAGTTAAAGGTTATCCCAATAAATTGCCCACTCCTGCGTTAGGGGATTTTCTGGAATTTTGACCCCCCTCATAAATTAGCGGAATGACATCTTTTTTTCTCAGGAAAACAATTGATTGGCAGGCAAGACTTTTTAATGGTTACAAAACAGGTCGTGGGCCAGACCAAACCCTAGGCTGAAATTTTGAGACCGTTACCTTACAAGCTGTGTGTCCATGGTTGCCCTTTGCTTACTGCTGTGTGCTTTGTGTGTATAGTTTCTGTGCGTATGCTGTGTATGATACGACGATGTAGGCCAAGGAGACGAAAAGGAATGGGCGGTGATGATTTACTTTGGTCTTTTCAAAGCAAAAAAAGCAAGATCTGCCCATTTTTATTTGTTATGCTGTTTATTTCATCATCCATCTTTCTGGAACTATCTATTTTGTTTTTTTGTAGTTCACAGTTTGCATCGGTGAATCAGTGCTAAGAGACCTATATAAAAACAATTTTTGGCATTAAGATTATGGCATGAAAATGTTTCCTACTAAGTTTACAGCTATTAATTTAAAGGAATGGTTAAACCCATGTGGCGTTATCTGTTGCTGTGGGCGTATGAAATGGACGCTAATGGCTTCAGAAAGGCTTCTGAAAAGCATTAGGATGGCAATGGGTGATGTGGAGATTTAATCGGTGTCACATCAGCATTGAATGTGGCTGCAGGCTTTTCTCTGCTTCTCGGGTTTAAGTTGTGCTTTTTGTTGTGCTCTGTTTCTAAGGCCGTCGTATCGTTACCATGGTATTCTCCCAGGGGAGGGCACTCTGTCAAACTTCACACCCCCAGCCACAGATGGAAGTTTGGTGTTTCCACATACTGCGTCAAAAAGAGCAACTTATTTTTGTCGCGCGCTCACAGGATCGACGGACACTCAGATGCTCTTCTCTGTTATAGACATTTGCTAAAACCCCATACTGTGCATTTCTCACTTGACTGTGATTATAGTAAAGGGAAAAGCCTCTCACATTCATAGTCAGGGGTATAAACAGAGGTGTGGCCACAAGGGCATTGATCCCAGCTGGAACCTGATTGGCTGCCTCCCCTGTCATTCAGTGAGTCAAAATATATCATTGGCTAATGATAATATTGGCTCCTCAGTATGAATTCTGGCCATTCTTATGCCCCACACCATAAAACCTATTCACCCCTGTTCATAGTTACTTACAGTATGGCCGCCAACCAGCGTTTACAGAGAGGAGGGATACTCGCTCCTATATGATGCTGCCACCTTGAAAATGCAGCGTAACTGAATCATTTGTTCCTCTCAGCTACATCTGTTTGCAATTTAATGAGGGAAACAGTGGAAAGGCGACAAGGGGAGACTGGCTGTACTGCAGGCTATGTGTCTGCCTTTTCTCGTGATTAGTCAAGGTTGCTTGTCTCAGTGTGGTGAATTTACAAGCCTTGGGGTGTCTGGCCTTCCTAGCCTGCATACAAAGGTGCTCTAACAAGTACTCCTGTGTTTTCTTTCCTGATTTCACTCTCTAGCATTCACCTACCCATCCTTTGCCATCTCTTTCAGTTGATGAGTTCCTGGGAATCTAAGAAGGTGCATCTTTCCTATCATCAATTGTTATGGCAGCCTGTATGCAACAATTTACCAGTCAGCTTCTTTGGTTCCTCTTCACCAATTAACTCCATGACCAACCACATTCAATCAATCAGCTCTATGACCACCACCCTCAACCAATCAAGTCCATGCTCCATTCTCCCAATCCGCTTACATCTTCATCTTCATAACAAAATGTTTGTGGTCAGCTTAGTGATTTATATGTCCCCCTAAAAACTTTTGATCTGCTCCCTGTCCCATCATCAGTCACATAGTCAGGATGATGTGAAGGTGTCATCACAGAAGGAATCTTAACCCAGAACACGAGTTTTGTGCTTTCAAGTGCAGCATTTGTCAAAAAAACACGTTTAATTACAGCACTTAGGCCTGGAAGTAGATGAAAAACCTAGTGTTATCTAGACTGAAGTTTATCTGCAGGTGATTAATGTTAAATACTCTCCCAGTTAATTTAGAATTCAAAAACAAGAAAAAAAGTCTTATTATGAATTATGATGAAAGGCAGCCTCTCTGAATTTTGCATTTATCTGCAAACAAAATATGGTGTAAGGTATTCCTTCACATGAATCTTTAAACGGTGCTGAAAGTGACTCTGTCTCTGCTCGGCTGTTTGATGAACTGCCCGGCGTGCTCAGAATTCGGCGTGCTCAGGATCCCTCATGCCAGGGCGTTTCTGAGCGGGCTTCAGTGCGATCAGACGGAGACCATGGGGTGTCCCATAGCTGCTAGAATTCCAAGCTTCAATAGACACACTCGTGACGCTGGGCTCCTTTCTTCGTGGCTTCCTAGGTCGGCTTATTTGGGAAAGGCTTCTTGGTGGCTCACGGGGTAGCTGCAGGTGTGTTTCTCACCCTTCACTATTTCTGTAGGGCTTTCATATTGCACGTCATTGGGTGCTTCACTTTCCCCCAGATTAAAAGATGTGCAAGTTACATGGACTGGTCTCTGAATTGCTGTGTGGTTATGGGGTGTGGTTACTGGTTCAAATCCCAGAGTGATGTCACCGTTGACCCTGAGCAAGACTCTAACCCCAAATTACTCCAGGGATTGTCTGACCCTGCTTTCTCAAAACGTATGACGCTTTGGCTAAAAGTGATTGCTAAATAAATAAAACGTGTAAAAAATGTGCGTAAATTGTCATGAATTTATGTGTGAGATACCCGATCTTGTGTCCTTTGCTTCCTGGGATAGGATCCAGGTCCAATGTGACCCTATACTTTGTAAACAATCATAGAAATTGGATCTGCTTCCCCCTATTCCAGCAACCACCCTCCCCTCAGCCCATGTGGCACAAGAGCAGAGGAATGTGAGCCTCTTACAGGCCTGGGGGGCAGTCTTTTATAAGAGAGGTCATAGTACATGACAAAACGCCATATGTGGTGGAGTTCATGCTACATGCTATGTCCATTGGTGCAGGAAGCCTGTATTGTACCACTGCACTGCGGCATGACATCTGACTGCTTTTTATTATGTCCCAAGATGGCTTAGTTACCCTTACTTGTCTCCCTTCTTTCCTACTGCTTAGCAGTGTTTCTCAGGTCTTGATGTAAGTCCCATTTTTTTATTTCCGTTTTACAGATCATCTCCAGATGTTAGGGTGAGGCTTGTGAGGTATGACAGTAGTAAGGCATATTGTGTTTTTTTTTTTTTCCAGAAAATTTTATCACCAAGATTTCTAAATATCACGATAGCATTGCTTTTGAATATACCATCAGACTTTCATTTTCCGTGGTGTAATTTTTGGGCGGTATGATGGAATGAAAAATTTGATGCCACCCAAGCATAGTTCTCATATATTACTTATATTGTGATATACTACAATGGACATGTCCTTGGTTAACTCACTGCTTCCCGGTTTCTATTTTTTACTTGAATTTTTTGCATATTTATGGTTGAGTATCAGCATCACTGTCAGTGCAGTTTCTGGTTTTACCTCCTGGGGGTGGCGGCCATATACTCAGCTGGGGGAATGGCTCTCGTAGTTGTGGAGTGTAACAGTTTTGAGAACGATGTAATGGCTAGTATTTTCAGTGTCTGCGTTCCCCCGGCCTGCCCCGCCTCCTAATGCACCATCAGGTCATGCTGAGACCTTCTGCTCTCTGTCCCCCGTCCAGATCTTCAGGCAGTTGGGCTGAAGAAGGGCATGTTCTTCAACCCCGACCCATACCTGAAGATCTCTGTGCAGCCTGGCAAGCACAGCATCTTCCCCTCCCTGCCCCATCACGGCCAGGAGAAGAGGTCGGGCGTGGCCTGCAACACCATCAACCCCGTGTGGCAACGGGAGGTGGGTGTTCACTTGTCTGTGGCTATTTGTGCTTTGCTTAATCTTTGCCACTGTATCGGAATGTCGCCTGCATCACAAACACACTTACGGTGCAAAATAATAACACAGCTGCTGCTTAATCATCTCGTCTCTGCTGTCCATGCGCGTAAAACCATCTGTAGGTCTCGCCGGTTCCTCCCGCGTTTGTATCAAAGAGTTTCTGTGCTGCACTGCAGTGAAATTTAATCAGCCGAGACGCCCACACCTTTCCAGGGGAGCAGAGAGCACTGAATGAAATCCGCATCCCAGGGAGTTTTCCAGACTGGCGTGCTGCCTCCATGCGTGACGAATGGGATCGGTACTGAGCCCAACCGCCGTGCGGTGTCCACGAGAGAAGCAAAATCGCACTCTGTCGACCATTCTTTGACCCCAGCAGGTTTATGCAGATAACAAAATGGAAATCAAACAGTGAATGAAGCCTGGGTCACGGGTGGCTAGTCTGTGATTGGCTCGCCGATACAGGGGCGGGTCTTCTCCAGGTGGCCCTACCCACCTCCCTCATTGGGTGTCGGCCTATTTGATGCACACTTTAGGAACTAAGTGCTTTGAGATTTCAGTAAGCCCCAAGGATAGTAGGAGTATGCAGCAGATTTCCCACATCAGGTCCATTAATGTGGGAGCTTACATCTTACATCGGTTTAGAAAAAGATTATAGTATTAGTCCAGAGCTGAATGCTAAACATATCAGTTATTAGATATCACATTAATAATTTATATATTGGTACCATATTGTAAAGCCTGCGTGTAAAATTATTATTGTTGTAGTTGTTGATATCATCTTTGTTATGGTGGCTCAGTGGGTAGCAGAGAAACCTCACGAGTTCAGAGTTGGGGGTGTTAATAGTGTGTAACAATGGGTGTGCTTCTATCAGCATAAAAACTACTAGCTCGGCTACCAAGGTTAAGACAATGAGTTCTACTTTTGCTTGTGCTACAGTCCTAAGATTGCTTTCTGTTCCATTGTATGTAGACTTAAGGCACATGATGATGCTACCTTGACCTCCATTCTAATGATACTCACAGTAATGGATATCCGTTACACTTACGTGAGTTTTCAGCGTGCCTGGGCTTTGTGTAGCAAGCCAGGATGTTTTCTTCTCGCTGCATGGAGGGGTCTCCAGGCAAAAGGCTGGGATGATGGCGTCATCGGTTTCCCAGCAGAGTCACGGGTGGCAGGCCATTAGAAAGGTGGTAGGAGGAAGGTCTTTATGAAGGTGAATGTGTTGAATCAAGTCCAGCTTATTCATATGGGCGGTGGTCCGTTTGTGATGTAGCCTTGGGGGGTGCAAATATCGTATCTGCCATTTGAGGAATGCAGTTTGGAATTTGGATTGTGTGCAAGCCTTTGGTAGAGTTCATATCCACATTCCGTCTTGCAGAGGTTACTTAAAAAAATATGGCGAACGCAAGGTACTTAAGATGCCTCGTTGGGTAGCTGAAGTTCTCGCGTCAAGCTGATTGCCCGGGGGTGTCTTCGAGGGCAGAGCGTCAGCAAAGAATCCAAGAAGTTTGAGCTTGCCGTGGGAGGCAGAGTTGTTTTTCCTGTGAAGACTAAAAGTAGATGCGTCGCCGCCTGTCATTGAGAACGGGGCCGCCTAATCTCGGGGCGAATGGTTTCACCGCACGCAGAATGACACGTTCATTGTTTACAACCAGAAAAACAGATCCCCCCTCCCCCAAATGCCACACACAGGGACATCTCAGAATTATGTTGCTGTGGCTTCCGCTTCATTATCACATAGCAACAGATGAGAATAAATTCATGTTGTTTACAGCTGGACATAAAGCCAGGATGTGTGGAACATAAATAATTAACTTTCCAAAAATGCTGCAAAATGGTGAACAGCCGGTGTTTGGATGCTAAGAGTGGGCTGGCATGTACATCTGTATTTGACGGTGAGGTGTGTCTTCAGCTGACTCACATAAAAGGAGAAACCCTGAAGCCTTATAAAGAATTTGGTGCAGCATAAGAATTAGGGCCTCTGGAGTGTGGGATCAGGACAGAAAACCTACAAGGTAGTCAACATTCCATAAAGGTAAAATAAATTCAGCCTCATTTATAACACACAGGTTCATAAATAGCTCAGGGGGACTGAGGTCAAAGGTCAACCTCTATTACTCCAGCATTGTTACACTCTATCCTATCCATGCCTATACATATTTTTTTAAGTATGTTTATGGTTTATGCTAAATAGGTGCATTCTATTAGGCTAGAATTGAAGTGTAGCATTACCTTGCAATTCTAAGTAGCTTTATTTTGTAACAGGACACAGCTATATAGGGACCAGCTTTTATTAGTATTTCAATGGATTCTTATATGATCAGAATTCTTTTTTAACTTTGTTCCGGTCAGTGAGAGAATAGCCTATTGGCATGCACAGTGTCCAAGGTTCAGTGCCTGAATTGATCGATTCCTCTGTCACTCTTTGTCGTTACTGGCTATTATCGCACCTCGTAATAATCCCTCAAAGCAGGCGGTCATTTGGATTTATCTCAGGTGCCCCGACGGTACCCGCAGTTTAACGAGGAGATGACGATGAGACAGGCGACTCCATGACTCTTTTCCTTCATGCCTCATCGTTCCTTTTTTAGGGAACTGGGGGGCCTCATTGATGCAATGCCATGGCCTGTGATGCCAGTATGGATGCCAGGCTGCACACCTGGGCCCGGCTGTGTGGATAGTGTTAGTCACATTCCAGCCGTCCTGGCCTGACTGTTTGTCCAGGAAAACAATACCGGCCATAAGCCCTAACAGCTTCAGACGGAGGACAGACTGGTTGTTAAAAGGACATGACTGTCATCTGAATGACACTGTGTCCTTACTCTACTTCTGAAAACAAAGATGGAGAACTAATTGCCAAAAAACAGAGCTTTCTGCAAGGAGCGTCGGAATGTGATACAGACTTTGTGGCGGTTAAGGGTATGGAATTGTGCCCAAGTACCATTCAGCAAGCTATAAATACTGTAATTAATACCCAGCTAAAGAAATTACCTCATGCCTTTTACTGAATAAGTAGTTGGTGGGTGCATGGATTGAAGAATTAGTTGTTAGTAATCTGCAGGTATTTTTATTGGTGAAATAGGTACTTTGATGGAAAAATAATATTTGCAGTGGCTACACTGGCAGTGAGAAAGGATTAGAAACACAAGTAATATAAATAACAGGCGTTAAGGCACCCTTTCTGTGGACTTTCTGGGGACTTGCCTGTTTTTGTCATCATATGAGAAAGCAGATCCTGGTGTATTTGCATGGTTCCTCCTTGTCTTCCAGTATTTCCAAAAGAATATTCTAAGCACCTAGTACAGTAGGCAAGGGGTACAGTCACAGTAGATACATACTAAAATAATGGGTTTGAACTCCTACCTGTCACGTTCGGGCAGTGACGAGTAAGCGAGCGGGCGGGCGGGCGGGCAAGTAAGCCCAAAAAGCAGGCAGGCAGCGCAGCAGGACGGGGAAACGAGGGTCTTTAATTCTGACAGGACAAGAACACGAGACATTCAATGACAAGTCTGGGGAAGACTGACTCTGACAAGGACTAAATACACTAGACAGGTTGAACAAAACAAGCAACTGGTGGAAACAATCGGGCATAAACATGAGGTAACGAGGTGGGTGTGGCACACAGGAGGATCGGACGGAGCTGGGCGTGACATAACCCCCCCCCAAAGGCGCGCACACTGGGCGCGTCCGAGGGGAGGCGACGGACGAGACGAGGGCAAGACCTGAAAGACAAAACCAAAAACCATTAACGGGAGACTGGGAACAGGACAGAGACACAGAACAGGGATAAAGGCAAAAGCCAGGACAGGAGCTGACAGAGGACAGGGAATGCAGACAGACAGATCAGGAAGGGAGACAGAGGGGAAACACCCACAGGCGACACGAAGGGGCCAGGAGTGAACGGAGGAGGAACAGCAGGAGGAGGAGCAGGAACAGGAGGAACGAAGGGATGAGGAGCAGACAGGGGAGACCAGACAGGTAGGGACGGAGGGCAAAGGGGAGCCCGAGGAAGCCCATACGGGCGACGGGCGGCAGCCGAAGGGGCCGCAGGGGAGAGGGAGCAGGGAGCAGGAGGGAACCACACAGGCGCCAAGGGGACGGGACGAGGGAGAGACGGAGGGGACACGGAGGGAGCCGGAGAGAACCGCGGCACAGGCGGGCAGGAGGGGGAAGCCGCCACAGGGACGGCGCAGCCGGAGCCCGGGAAGGCGCCGTCCGACGCCTAGGCGGAGCAGGGGGGCCCGGAGGTGGCCGACATCGCGCCGGAGGCAACGTCGAGGATCGGCACCAAGGCCCTGGGGGGGGGCCCGAAGGCGACTGGCGACCTCCAGCCGCAGGAGCTGCAGGCGGACCCGGAGCCCCCGCCAAGGTGCGCCTCCCCGTCCCTTACAGGACACTGACAAGCGGGGTCCCATTCGAGCTCCTCCTCCTCTCCGGAGGAAGGAGCTGTAGTCCCATAGTCTGGGACCTCCTCGGGGACTACAGTCAGGGCCGCAGGCGGAGGTGCGGGCTGGACGGGCTGGACGGGCGAGCAGGGCTGGACGGACTGGACCGGTGAGCAGGGAAGGACGGGCTGGTCAGGCGTGCAGGGCAGGACGGGCTAGTCAGGCGTGAGGCCAGCAGGGGGCGCCTCCACGGGCGCGGCGGCGACATCAGCCGCGGGTGTGCGGCCAGCAGGGGGCGCTGTGGCTGGCACCTCAGATGTGCAGCCAGCAGGGGGCGCCTCGGTGGGCGCGGCGGCAGCAGCGGGCGCGGGGCCAGCAGGGGGCGCCTCGGAGGGTGCGGCGGCGTCATCGGCAGCTGGCGGGACAGCCGCGGGCAGAGCGGGGCAGGAGGTGCAGCCATTAGGACTGGCACATGAGGGTCCGGAACCTCGGACAGGTCCGGAGCCTCAGGCAGGATTGCCCGAGCGCGTGTCCTCACCGAGGACGGTGCCCCTTTAAGAGCCGCAGGGATTCGGGGAATCGCGTCCCGCACGGCGCGTATCCCCCCTTGGCCCAGGCGCGGTGGTACGCCTCCAGTGGAGGCGGCAGCTCTTCGGCAGTGCTGATCGAGTCGGCGGCAGCAGTGTCCTCCCAGGCAGGGAGTAGGGAGCAGGCTCCCAAGAAGAGGGTCGGGGTGT
>JAODKF010000038.1:12472486-12501980 GCA_026779585.1 Mormyrus proboscirostris | reverse complement strand
GCCAGGGCCGGAGGGGTAGGGGGAGCACTGGGTGCATTGGGAGGAAGTAGGTGGAGCCTGGGGCGGGGGGGGGGAGCTCTGAGTGTATTAGTTGGGAGTGGGTGGAGCCGGGGCTGGGGGGTAGGGGGAACTCTGGGTGCTTTGGGAGGGAGTGAGCGGAGCGAGGGCCGGTGGGTGGAGGGACTCTGGATGCATTGGGTGATAGTGGGTGGGGCCTGGAGCAGGGAGGGAGCTCCGGGTGCATTGTGTAGGAGTGGGCGGGGCTAGGGTTGCTCATGTGTTATGTGAAGTGGGTAGAGCCTGAGCCAGAGAGGGAGGGGACATTACGATTTGGTAGGGCCAGGGGACAGGGCTCTCAAGGCATTGGGAGAAACCGGGGCTCAGGATGCGTGCTCTAATCAGCTTAGAGGCTGTAATATCGGTCTGTGCTTGAGCTCCATGCACAGCTTCAATTAGAAGGTGTAATTAATCAGTCTAAGGCTCTGCAAGGTGGCATTTTGCCTGTTAATGTTAATTATCTCTACTGAGAATCACAGTTATTCACTTACCCTGTTTTTTAAACTGTTTGGATGCCCTGTAGGGAGAGTATGGGAAGGTCAGAGAGATGTGTGTACGACTGACTGTCTGTCTCAATCACATCTCCCCAGGGACCGCGTGGTGAGCTACACCCTCGGCCGGAGACTGCCAACAGACCACGTCAGCGGGCAACTGCAGTTCCGCTTCGAGCTGACCTCCCCTATCCACCCAGGTCTCTAACATTTTTATTCCAACCAATTCCGTTCTTATGATGATAGTAGGGAGTTGGGGGTGCAACCTTATTGTCGTGGAGAAATGGAAAAAAATTGAAGATTTACTGAGCATCTCTGTAGGTCAGAGGTGTTTTTGTGCTGGCCCTCTGTTGGCCACAAACAGTTACTACACTAGGAGGCCCCGAAGTGCCTTTTTAAGTGGATCCCCAGAAACATCAACCCTGACGCAGTAAGATAAGATAAGAGACTTTATTGTCATTGTATCAGAAATACAACAAAATTTGTTTGGTAGCTCACGGCTCAACAGCAAAGAGGTATACATTAATGTACCACATTAATATAAAATACAGTCTCGTGGACATGGTGTAAATATAAATAAACCTAAGATAGCTATTAGTAAAATACAATATAAAAAATATATTCCCTATTGCAGTGTGCTGGATGAAAAAAAAAATCTAAATTATTTACAGATTATAGGTATTTACAAGTGAATATGATTTAAAGTGACCAAGTGCATATCACTGCTCTCAGTAAAAAACTGTTCCTGTGTCTGTTCGTGACTTGATGGTCCTGAATCTTTTGTCTGATGGGAGGGGGACAAGCAGTTTGTAATCCGGGTGGGCGGGGTCCTTCATGATGTTGCTAGTCTTCCTGCATAGTTGGCTAGCATAGACATTGTTCAGATCTGGGAGCTTGGATCCTCTGCGCAATCTTAACTATCTGGGCCAAGTCTCTCCAGTTCTCTGCAGTGCAGCTGGAGTAAGGGCTGCATCTCACACTGACATTACGATAGATGTAAGAGATATTCATACCTAGTGACCTTCAGTGAGGACTGTTTTGGAGTGATAAACACAAGCACAGAAAGAGCTTTTTTTAGTGATCGTATGTCACACTGTTCGCATTTTTAGAACAGAATTCACATTAAATTTAGTTTCTCGCAACACAGTGTTCTTTGTTTTGGAAAAAAATTATGCCTGTTTTGCTATTAATTAAACCAGTGTCCTCAAGTCATATTTATGTTTAATAGTCTTAAAGAAGAATGTTGACCACGCATGAATAAATTAATGGGTAATAGGAATATGATAAAATGAAAAGGCTTGTTAGGATAATGAGTCACTGAGTATATGTTGGATTGCTTGGGCATGTGGCAGACATTAATAAATGTTCATCATCTTTGAGTGTCTGAGTGCCTTTAGGTAAACTGTCCTCCTTTCTGGCAGATGACGAGGAGGTGTCCGTCTGCTCGGAGCCCGACTGTGCTGTTCCCTCAGGCGAGCAAGTGGAGGAGCGGGCGGAGGAGCAGGTGGAGGTCCCGGCAGAGGCCGAAGAGCCTCCAGTCGGTGATGCACTGAGCTTGGGCCCCGAGATGCCTGAGCCCCCCACCAACGAAGTCACATTAGACGTGGATACTACCATTCCTCTTCCGGATACCCTGCCGGAGGAGGTCGGCCCTGTGGGGCCCAGTGAGGAGGATGTGGCCCCAGCAGCAGCCAATGAGGATCAGCCAGAGGACGCCCTCCCGGAGGAGGCACAGAAGGAAGGAGGAAACGACATGGAGGCCGAGGCCCCAGTGTCACCCACTCCACAGAATGAGCAGGACGATCAGGAACCAGCCAGACAGTCAGAGGAATCAGGAGAGGTGGAGCCTACGGAGCAGGGATCAGAGGTCATCCCAGACCCCCTAGCTGAGGACACGGGCTTGGGAGCCGAGGTGCAGGAGGCCGATGAGTCCACCACATCTGGACCAGTCTCCGAACCTGCTGCCGAGGGGGACGAGGACGGGGAGCAGAGCTCCCCCCGCATGCGGGATACCCCTAAGCGTAAGAGCCGGCCGTGCTCACTCCCGGTGTCAGAGCTGGAGACGGTGATTGCCTCATCCTGTGGGGAGCCAGAGACGCCCCGCACCCACTACATTCGCATCCACCGGCTGCTCTACAGTCTGCCCTCCGCCCAGTGCGACATGGAGGCCCCCGAGGATGGCACCGAGCTGGGCCCTGAAGAGCCCACGCTCAGGCCAGACAGGGACGAGGAGGACGGAGGCTCAGAGGCCACGGATGCTGCGGAGGCACCCTGCGGAAAGGGACTTCCGCGGAGTCTGTCTGTCAAGCAGCTGTCAGAACTGTCAGAGGGTGAGGGCGCCTCCCCCAGGCTGCTGCGGGATAGCGAGTGTGAGTTCTGTGACACCTCCTACAGCACCTCCTGTTACAGCACCTCCTGCTACAGCACCTCCTGCTACAGTCCATCATGCCATGAGGTTCGCGGGCACCCCTGTAGACATCCGCGCTTCTCCTCGGCGGACAGCGCCCGCCTCTCTGAGAGCAACGTATTCTCCTCGCAGGACGAGGAGGATGAGAGCAGCGCTTTCGAGTCGGTGGCCGACTCACAGAGCCCAGGGGGGCTAGGGGATAACGCCCCCTGCTGGCAGAGGGAGCTAGGCTCAACTGACGGCTATCCCAGGAGCAGCACGGAAAGTGGGGAGTCCCCAGTTGCTGGGCCCAGCAGTCAGACAGAAGGTGAGCCTGTGTCTGTGCATGTACCAGAAGCGACAAAAAAAGTTAAGCACCCAGAAGTAATGGTCCGATTTGGATGTATTTTGCTACACATGCAGACCAGAGATGGCTATGTAAATGATTCAATTTGCAAGGAGCTAGCACATCTAAACACAGAGGATGCCTTGTAAACGCATTAGACAGCACTTGATGGAGATAGGGGTCGCACTTTGGGTTTGCAGGAGGCCAGGTGATTGTATCATGCAATTGCCCAGCCTGTGGGGTATACAGATGTCACAGTCACCCAGTGTTGGAATCAATGGGCACGGGAGGACAGCCATTCACACTATGAAAGTTCCGGTAGTCTCTCTTGGGAGAGAACCAATCCTGTCAATGTTATGGAGAGACAGACTGGTGTTACTCCTGGCATCATGGTGTGGTGAACCATAGGGTATGACTTCAGGTCATCTCTGGTAGTGATTTGGGGGACCCAGACGGCACAGTGCTACGTCAGTGACATCCGGCATCCGCATGTCTTGCCCCTCCTGAAACAGCACCCTGACACAGTTTTTAAACAAGACAGCACCCTTCCACACACAGCACGCATGTCTATGGACTGCCTGCATCATGTTGAAGTCCTCCATTGGCCAGCCAGGTCCCCCGATTTTTCCCCTGTGAAACATGTGTGGGATCAGCTTAGACGTCAACTCAGACCCAGTGGATCAGGAGGATCTCAAGGGCCTGTTACAACACCTGTGGGTCGACTTGCCACAGGAGAAGATACAACGGCTGTATAGCTCCATTCCACACTGTATCGCTGCATGTATCCAGGCCTGGCTGCGTGCCTCACCCTACTGACATGGAACCAGTAGTGTGCCCATACTGCCAACTCTGTTGTCCATTTCATCTGATATTATAATCATTGCGGTACAGTCACATGACCTTTCACCACATGCACATTCATTTCCACCACTCCGTCTGGGTGCTTAATGTTTTTTGTCACTGAGTATATATTATATCCATCCTTCTTTCATCTAGCCATTTATCCGGCAAACAGTCATGATGAGTTTACTGCCTGTCCCAGGAAGCACATGGCACAAGTTAGGGGACAGCGTACATAGGAAGCCGACTGCAGCCGTGTTTAGCACCACTCATTTTCATGTCCCCTGTTGGCCACAAACAGCCACTACACTGGTGGGACAGGGGGTATCCCAAGGTGGGCTTTTGATTTGGGGCCCCAGTAACAACACTCTCAGTCTTGGATGCCAGTCTGTTAGGTTAGATCACCTTAGATTAGATTAAACTTTATTTTCATTATGCTGTGTACACAGCCAAAGAAGTTCTACAATTGCAAGCCACACACGCACACTATAGGCAATCTAGTAACAATATACCCTGAGGCACAGCACAAATGGGAAGAGAACATGCTCACCACCCATACTTGTGTTAATTTAGCAGATGATTTCATCCAGAGCGACCTACAATTGGGAAAGCAGTGTCAGTCAGTTCCTGGAGCAATTGTGGGTTAGGGGTCTTGCTCAAGGGCCCAGTGGTAAAATCACTCTGGTAAGTACAATCACTGGCACAAAGAATTTAAACACATCTTGCTGTCCTGCCCTCTGATTTTCTATTAAGAGCCCTGATGATTTTTCTCCTGTCTGTTTTTTAAGCAAAAAAAAATAGATATATATATATATTTATATTTATAAATGGAGACAGAACATTGTGAAGCCCTGTTTGTTCACTGTAAGTGGGTCACGAAGGGCAGGGACCAGGGACCTCATCTCTTGTCGTGGCGCCGGAGAGAAGCAATTAGTAAAGGAGCTTGCGGGCTGGCAGTCGCTTCCCCGCAGACACGTGGCTGACTTCTGTCACCTTGCGCTGATTGAATCCTCAAGCTCCCTGACCCATTTCAACAAAACGACCAATATCTGCACCGTGTATTACATGTATTATTGTTAATGAAATCTAAAATGAACAAAATAGGTTAAAATAAGAGGCAAGACCAGCATTAAAGTGAGGTCTTTGGTGTACAGCTGCAAGGATGGGCTCCCACCCAAAAAATGCTCTTTAAGTTTAAGTGACTTTTCTTCATGATGTATGCAACTCAGTGGCGTTACCAGAACGCCAGTATATCCAGCCCAGGGTGGCAGAGATGCACTGGACACAAGGCAGATGCCAATCCATAACAGGGCACACACACAGTCATACACTGTAAAACTGAACCAAAACAGAAACTTATAGATAGAAGAAAGAACAAATAAAAAGTTCAGACAGGTAAAAGACTTTGGGGGGGGGTGTGAATCGATCATCGCTGTGGAGTTTATTACCCCCCCAGCAGCCACTCTCGGCTCTGTCTCCATGGCAGCATCTACAGATTGCCGCACTTATCTGGCTACTTCCTGAGTTGTTTTCTTAGTTTTGATGGTTTTTTTCCCAGTACATCAAAGAAAAAAATAGGATCACATTCTAGCTATCTTCATGACCACTCTGGAAGTTTTTAGTGGAAATATAAAGCTAATGGACTTTAAAAAGGTAGTTTCATGTTTTAAATGAACTTTAATTTTTTCAGAGGACAGTACGTCTTTGTTCAAGCAATTTGTCCTGATAAATTATATGAAGGAATATATGCACAGACCAGTCAAAACTTTATGACTTCACCCATGAGACGCAAATAACATTGATTGTCTCATAAAAATTGTGCATATTAAGGTCTGTGATATATTAGATGGTAAGCTAACATTCAGCACTTGTAGCTGGCATGTTTGATGCAGAAGAGCTTTGATAAGGGTAAAATTGTTACGGCCAAACTACTGGGTCAGCGCCTCTCTGAAATGGAAAAGATTGTGGGATGCTCGTGGTCAGCTGTGGTGAGAACCTAATGAGAGTGGTCCAAGATAGTCAACATTCTCATCATATTGGGCGGTCAAAATGTTTTGGCTCATGGGTGTATTTACACCAGGCAGAGATGGATAGTTCAGGTCCAGAAACGACCACTCCAGACCAAGGTTTTATTTCAGTCGAACAGTTGAGTACTCTGACTGTTGATTGGTTGAAATAAAACCTTAGTCTGCATCTGTACTTTCTGTACTTGAACTTTCCACCTCTGATGCCAGAGGGATGCGGATAAAATTCATGTTAGGTCTAGTGTTGGCAGTAATGGTAATATTTGGCAACAGGGGTAGGGGTGGCTTTGAAATTTATGGTTAGGCAGTGGGGAGGACCCGTCATTACATTTGCTCTCCAAGTGGGGTGGGTTGGAGTGGCGGGGTTGTGGCAGTAGCATTTTTCTTCTTGCCAGAATATTTTACCTCCCCTGAATAGCAGAACAGCTTTACATCGTCTTTAATTCCGTGTGGACGGGGATGGAGAATTTTCAGGGACTTTGCACCTCATTCTCGCATGTCAAGGAGCTGTTGTTTAGCTCTTCAGATTTAAAGTGCTCTTGTTCCAGGTTAGGGCCAGAGTTTGCCAGTTGGTGACCACTGATACATACGGGTAAGTGGTAAGTGGGGTTAGGAAGTAAGGAAATATGAATGGATGGAGGAAAACTGTCTATTCGAATGTCATGATGACAGACCTGGGGGGGTTTCAGCTTCTGTTCCTGCAAGTCCCATTGTATGCAGCCTGCTTCTCCAGCAAACATCCTCATTAGTACTTATTGGCCAAGTTACACCATGAAAATAAGTGCTGCTTTTGCAAAAGTAAGTTGAAGATGTTTTTTTATAAAAACCAATGAAAACTTGACATAGAATAGTGATTCAGTCAGGTGAGCTTAAATATGTGAAGCAGATGTGGTGTGGAAGAGCAGGTCTGCTGGAGAGGCAGTTTCCCTCATTTTCAGGGTTTTCAGGGGCTGGATAGTACCAAGAGCCACACAACATGGAAGAAGCAGGGAAAAATCTGAGCTTGTCAGGGCGTAAAAGCGAGCAGTGGCAGGAGTCAGGGAACAAAGTGAACAGCAGCAGGAATCAAGGAGTAAAGCAAGCAGTGTAAGGAGTCAGGGAACAAAATGAGCAGTGGTAGAAGTCAGGGAGCAAATCGAACAGCGGTGGGAGTCAAGGAGCAAAGCGAGCAGTGACAGGAGTCAGGGAGCAAAACAAATAGCGACAGGAGTCAGGAAACAAAATGAGCAGTGGCAGAAGTCAGGGAGCAAAACGTACAGCAGTAGGAGTCAGGGAGCAAAGCGAGCAGTGACAGGAGTCAGGAAATAAACTGAGCAGTGGCAGAAGTCAGGGAGCAAAACGAGTAGCAGCGGGATTCAGGAAGCAGAGCGAACTGGCACTTGTACTATGAAAGGACCCTTTTTACATTTTAACCAGCTGGATGTAGTTTTAGCTCCCTCACTGCTGCATTTTCCCCACTGGAACTCTCAGCCCTGCGATCCCCTCTGCTGATCAAAGCACTAATCCAACAGCTAATATAGCTGCTATAAGTTTTGCTCCAAGTGCAGATCTAGGCTCTGATCCAGACATTGACCTGAGTGTTGACCCCAGTATTGATCCAAGTGTCACTCCAATTTCTGATCCAAATAGTGATATAGAGTCTGATCCTGGTTTCAATCCCAATGTTCATCTGACTGTTAATCCTGGCAGGGTTCCAGAAGGGGATTTATCTCAGGGGATTTAAAACCATAATGTATCATACAGTATTATCATATTCAATGTATCATATTCCAATTTGGGCAGCATTCACTCTGGAACAGTGAGTCCTGCTCATGTATTTGTTTATTCATGCCTAAGAGGTACATGAGCATAAGTTTTTGGAAGGATGCAGTATTCATTCTTTCATCCTGGACAAGTGATTTCTCTTCTCATCTTTGTTTATTTACGCCTAATGTGGTTGGGACTGAATCGGCACCAAGTGTGATCCTATGGGTTAGAGATCTGTGCTTGTGACCATAAAGTTGCTGGTTCAAATCCTGTGGTTGGCAGAGTGATGTTACCATTAAGATCTTGAATAAGAGCCTTAATCCCATTTGCTACAGGGGTTGTCTGAGCATTTTTTCTTAATTACGCTTTCGATAAAAGCATTAGCTAAATAGCTAAATGCATGGTAGTAAATGAGCACCCATGCTACAGTATATTCTGTTGGCTCTGTTGTATCTTGTCATGTGAGCCATGTTGTATTTTTCTATCCTGAATCACCTGACCACTTGCCGCCGTGTTTCTCTCGTTCCTGCAGGCAGTTGTCCCCTCCCATGCAGCCACCCTGCTGTCAGTCAGCTTCCCACGCTGCGACCAGATTCACACCACTACCCCATGGTCGATGAGCCACTGCCACCAAGTAAGCGTTGCCATGCCGCCATCATCAAGGATGCGTTTAAGTGATGTCATAGTAGTGGTGTTTTGGAATTTTGACTTTCCTCTTCTTTCACACATTTCTGAACTTTGGATCTTTTCAAAGGCCTTCTAAATACTATTTAAAAGTTTCTTAATGGGGGGAAGGGGGTCTTCTGGTGCTCAAACCTCTGAATCACTGATTCGTCACATTTCACTTCATCCCTTGACTGCGTATGATGGTGTTAGTCATTGTTTTCATAAGTATTGCATAGCAATAACAGTATTCAACCTATAGTGTTATGCTGAACTGTGATATAAGCATATCTGAGAGAAAAAAAATCTCTGCATTGCAGTACCAATTAAGATTCATTTCTTCATATTTATAGCTCAGGTTTACAGCATTTAAAAAGCAAGGAAATACAGTACAGAGTTGCAGTGAGCTTGGAGCTTATCCTGGGAAGTGCAGGGCACGTGTCAGGGGACACCCTCGATGGCATGCCAGTCCGTCACAGGATGCGAGGCAGGGGACACCCAGTATGGCATTAATATTTTCAAATTAGGCTTAGATGCTTGAGATATGTAGTTACAGGTGCGAGTGAATTCAGCAAGTGATATATGCTTTAATGATTTAGGGAGTGCGCCACTCTATCACCTAGTGAGAGAGAGAAGGTGAAGGACTGTTCCTTAGCTGTCTCAGGCTCTGACATGACATACCGTTTATTCAGAGTGAGGAATTCAGCTTTCAGCGTTATTGCAGATAAGGACCATTAGACAAGCGCTTTCTGAAGTCCCATTGCCCGGCTCCTTCTCCGGAGCCCGTTCTCTCTGGATGAGTTGGACTTGGCCTATCTATCACATCTGGGACCTGGGCTCTCAGTTTCCATGGTGACAGGCAGTTGAGAGGCAGAACAGGGGCCGCGGTCTAAATATATAACAAGTGGACTCAGGATCGATTCCGGCAACGAGTGGGACAGGCCATCCCGGACCTGATCTCTACATGGGCCGTAAGCCATTTAGCGATCACTTGGCACCCCTCGTTTAACCGTTTGGACCAATCCACGTCAAAAGCAGAGTGCGGGGGAGCGATGGGCTTTTTTTTCTTATAACTCTGAATCTGGCATACAGTCAAAGAGCTAAAAATAAAGAACCAACCGACAGCAGCATCCTGAGGACTCTGACAGCTGCTGACCACAGAGAAAGGGAATCGCTCACTGCTGAGGCTTTTTTTAGGGCAAATTACGGGCCTGTGCTGTAAGTGCTTATAAATCCCGAATGAGTCATGAGGGGAAGTCGACCCATCTTCCTTTGGCGCTTGACAGATTGTCCCTTTCAGTGCACCCCAGTGAGGGCATTCAACTTTACGCCACGATGCACATGCCCCCCCATTTCCCATCATCCCCTGCATCTCCTATAAAATCAATCACCACATCATCACAGTACTTCATTTCTTAGGAATCTGAGATCGCAGTGATTATAACGACTTAGCACTTCCCCCAACCCTCAACAGTCGCATCACCCAGCAACACTACTGGCCACATTAAACGTCCAGCAAATTGAAGGCCGTTGGTTTGGGTTCAGCAATGCTGGATTTGAAATTAACCCAAAACCCTTACTGGCCCCCTCAAAACACATATTACTCCCACAACAGAAGTAGGGACATATCCCTATCGTCCATACCCAAATCTAAGCCCCTGGGCAAATGCATCTTTTATTGGCTGGCTAATAATGATGGCCATTTACATCCTGCTTGTCTACAATACCCCAGCCTCCTGAAGACCGCTGTTCATAGCCCGATTAGACCACACTAATTGTGCATTTCTATATATGGACTTGCTCCGCGTGTCGAATATTGAAACATCCGGCCAAAGACAGCATCTCTCTGTGGCTTAGGGGAACAAAATGAATCTGAATGGAGTTTCTGATCACCACTGAGCTCTTCTTCATGCCTGACATAAGAAGTTAATGCCATTTTATTTTTTCTAGAGTCCGGTAGAAAGGAAGCTTTCAGAAAGAACAATATGTCCTCCCTGCATGGTGCAGAAGAAAATACAGGGACACTTTTAAAACTACGTTTTGGCAATTTTTGATTCCTACAAACTTCCATTTTCCCCACCGGCCACAATAAGTCAAGGCATTGAGGGGGATTTCGTAACCTTGTTTCTTAGTTCTAAGAGCCATTTCTCCTCCTCCATATCCTCGTACCAGCTACGCGTCAGATTTTTAATGGAGCATCCAGGCACCCCGTGGTGTCTTGGGCTTCTAACCCAATTTTGCACAGCCCAATGGGGTCCTCTTTTTGCGGGTGAGCCTTCCAACGGTTTTCAGGACACATGCTACCAGGCTGGGGATCGACAGTCAGGAAAGGCGACCTGGCACTGTGTTACATTTAACATTTGCATTTGGATAAAGGCAGACCTGTAGTGGGTTGGTCCCTGCCTTTACCCTATAGGATCTGGATGCCTGTGACACTGAATAGGAAACGCAGATACAGAAGATGGATGGAAGGATGGATGGATGGGGAAAGGCTGACATCTTTACATTTAGATGAAAGCTTTTATCCAAAGTAACATCCATTTTTTAGGTGGCAGGGTCAGCCAGTACCTAGAGTAATTGGCGGTTAAGTAGAGCAGGCTGCAGCAGTAGGCGAAATGTGTCTAGGGCCCATGAATTATCTGCATTGTGAGTAAAGTGAAATGGTCATTGGTTTTCTTGGTGGGGGGGGGCACTCAAGTAAAGCTCTGCTCATGACCCTGGCAAACATAGAGCCAGCCCTGCGGTGACATCATTCTGTTGAGTTTGGGATTTGAACTACCAACCTTCCTATTACAAGCATAGCATGCTTTACCTGCTGAACTACACATCACCCCTGGCATTATTGTGCTAAAATCCTGAAGTAAATATCCAGTTATATAAGTAGTATCTTTAGTGGAATATCCTCTGTACGGTTAGACGTTTGCTAACTATACTGTGTGTGTTTCATTTAGTTGTTCACAGTTAGATCCAGTTGTTCGATTCTTTTATTTTAAAGTTTCATTTTTGCCTACATTGGACACCTTACCAGAATAATTCACATTAAGAACTTTGAGCAAGGGTACCACATCAAAACCAAGATGAGGATCTGAACCAGCTGCCATCAAGTTGCTGGCACATTCCTTAACTGCTGCACTGCCTAGCTACTGCATCAGGATGATGATTGGCTCTCCACACCTGACCTTTGACCCCCTGGGGGTTGGATGCACGTCCCAGGCCGTTGACCCTAACTGGGATCTTGTACCCTGTTCCGTTTCTGCAGACTGGGAGGCTAGGATCGACAGCCACGGGCGCGTGTTCTACGTGGACCACATCAACCGCACCACCACCTGGCAGCACCCCAGCATGGCCGGCCAGTCCAACAGCATCCAGAGATCCGGCTCTGTGCAGCAAATGGAGCAGCTCAACAGGAGGTAAGGAGGTGGAGATGAACACATGGGGCTCGCCAAGAAGCTGAGGGCAGGGTTTTCAGGTACTGTGCAGGGTCAAGGCTGATGCCTGTAGGTTTTTCTTTAAAAGAAACCTTAAGACCCATCTGTTCCATGAATTCCTCTACTAATCTAATTGTTTGTTGAATGTTTCTTGAATTGCATTTACTGGCCCTTGAGTCTTATTAAGTTCTTACATTGTTAAAGGTTATGTAAAGCTGTGTAGTTGTTATGTAGCTCCTGCTCCAGTACTGCTTACACTTGTACCTGGGTGTTCATTGTGAGCTCAGCCTAGCTACACTCATGCCTAGAGGACTCCTTGACAGCATGAATGCTTGCAATGTACTATCTGCCTACCTTGTATACTGCTTTGGACATAAGCGTCTGCGAAATATGTAAATGCAATGTTAGCTTGGTGTTATATTGTTCTCAATAGCATAACCCTTCACTCTGTCTGTGAAATAATTTGCTGCTATAGGCATTCGACCAAAATCTAATTGGGTCACTACTAGGGTGGCTCATCCAGTACCAGTATTGTGTCACACTCAGTGTGTGTCGAGTTTGCATGTTCTCCCTGCGTGGCATCAGGTTCTCCTACAGTCAGAAGACATGCAGTTACACTAATTTCTAAATTGCCAATAGTGTGTATGTGCCCTGCAATGGACTGGCATGCCGTCCACTGCGTACCACTGACTTATGCCTAGGATGGCTGCGATACAGTTCAGGATAAGAGGTTGCAAGAGGAATGCTTCCTTAATACTTGTACGAAAAGTAGAATTAATGGTTGTGCATATCCATTTTGAATGTTTGTTTGTCTTGTATATCCAGCAGAATAGATGTTGATTGATAATGTATGTAAAGACTAATATTTAAACTATATATTTTGTGCATTTAATACAAACACATACATAAATCAGCCGTAACATTAAAACCCTGGCAGGTGAAGAGAATAACATTGATTATCTTGTTATAATAGCACCTGTCAAGGGTGACATTATATATTAGTCAAGTGAACAGTCAGTTCTTGAAGTTGAAGTTGTTGGAAGCATTTTATACTGTGAAGATCTGAGGGCCTTTGACAAGGGCCAAATTGTAATGGCCAGACCACTGGGTCAGAACATCTCCAAAACAGCAGGTCTTGTGGGGTGTTTCTGATATGGAGTGGTCAGTACCAACCAAAAGTGGTCCAAGGAGGGCCAACCAGTGAACCAGCAACGGGGTCATGGGCACTTAAGGCTCACTGATGCGCTTGGGGAGTGAAGGCTAGCCTGCTGGGTCTGATCCTACAGGAGAGCTACTGTAGCACAAATTGCTGGAAAAAAGTGCATGCTGGCTATGATAGAAAAGAGTTAAAACACAGTGAATCACAGCTTGTTGTATATGGGGCTGCATAGCACACAGATCAGTCAGAGTGGCCATGCTGACCCCTGTCTACTTCTGTAAGCACCAGGATGCACCATGAGAAGAAGGCAAGCTGCCGGAGGCAGTGCGATGCTCTGTGCAATGTTCTGCTGGGAAACCCTCAATCCTGGCATTCATGCAGATATTACTTTGACACGCACCACCTACCTCAGTTGTTGCAGACAAGAACACTCCTTCATGGGAACAGTACTCCCTGTTGTCCGCCCTGCCGCACTGCAAAAAATTTTCAGGAATGGTATGAGGAACATTAAAAAGAATTCAAGGTATTGACTTGGCCTATAAATTCACAATTTCAGTCTGATTGAGCATCTGTGGGATGTGCTGGACAAACAAGCCCGATCCATGGTGACCCCACCTCACAACTTACAGGGCTTAACAGATCTGCTGCTAATGTCTTGGTGCCAGATACCACAGAACACCTTCAGAGGTCTTGTGGAGTCCAAGCCTTGTCAGGTCAGAGCTGTTTTGGTGGCATGAGGGGGACCTACAGAATATTAGGCAGGTGGTTGTAATGTTATGGCTGATTGTTGTAAATAGCAGTGCTGTAGTTCACAAATCTTCAATGAGCATGACAAAATAATGTGATAGTACTGCCATCTTTAGGTTGCTTGTGAGAATGCAACCTGTGCTGCAAACGATTTTTTTTTCTATGCCATGGAAAGTTTAATATTGATCTTTCTTCTATGTTTTAGGAGATTATTTTTCAAATGTTTAATATTTCGGCAGTCTGGCCCACCAGCATTACCTTCTCCGTCAAGCACGGCAGTAACCGAATCGCTTGAGCTGCCAAAATTGGGTTGGTAATATGTTTCCCCCCAGATGCTCGTCTCCCGGGCTGTCGGTAACCTTGAGATTAGATAACATAGCACAACAGCCCAGACAGCACAATATTGTGCACAATATTGTTTTTTAGGAGGCAATATAAAGTTTATGCAGAAAATGTAATATTTATAGTACAAAGCAGCATTTATTAGCAGTCGGGTGGTTTTTGAATTGATGATTTGTGATGCATGATGCACCTCTGTGACCTTTTCTGCACATCAATTCTACTGAACTTGACAATATTATGACTTCTATGAGCCCCTTCCTCAGTGGTATGGTCATGTGATCTGCTCGATAAAACAAGTTCTTAAAATATCATCTTGCTGCGGGGGAATGCTGCTGTTGTTCAACTGTTCATTCCCCCCAAAAAAGTTATCCTTCATTTGTTTTTGGCAGCATTTTTCAGTGTTATTTTAGGCTAACATTTCTTAAGAGAAGGTTCACTTAAGACAGCAGAGTTTGGCGGAAGGGGCCGGGAGCGCCCCCTGGTGCCTTTCGAGTGGCTGACCTTGAGGAAATCGCCCATGCTTGAATGTGCTTGATGCCTCCTAGGGTCACTGTGCTATGCACAGCATGCTTCTCCGTGACATACTAACCACTGCTGGAAGCATCCCAAGGACTTTTTGATGGAAAAGACTAAAATGAGAACATTGGTAATCTGTAAGTTATGTTTTCAGTCAGTGTTCAGTGGGAATCTGCTGTGCATCTTAACTTTTAACTGACAGACCATCTAACTTATTTATAGCATATTTTTGATTAATTGTTACTTTTCTGTTTATTCAGTTCCGCTGTATTTATTCCACCCCTTATGCTGGTGTATTAACTGTTTACATAGACGATTACATGAAGTACGAAATCTGCACGTGTGTGTGCATGGGTTGCATAGATCACATTTGAGGACCAAATTGAGTTCCCCATTTGGATAACCTTTTTATAAAAATCTATGAATGCAATCAAAAAAAGTAAAAATGTCAAAAGTCATGTATTTGGGTTGGTTACTTATGGTTAAGGTTAGTCTTGTGTGTGTGTGTGTGTGCGTGTGTGTGCGCGTGTGTGTGTTGGGGGGGGGGGGGGTGGTCCAGGTACACCTTACCTTGTAGGGACCAAATTTCCCCACAGCGTGATGAATGCCTGTTTTTTACCTTTCCCCATTTGGGAAAACTCTATTTTATAAAAATCTGTGACTGCAATGAAAAAACTAAAAATGCAAAACTCTTATTTTGTCTGGTTACTTATGGTTATGGTTAGGGCTGGGTAGGGATTAAGGTTGTCATAGTTAGCATTTGCATTAGCACAATGCTAATGCTACTACCTAATCGCACATTCTCCAATTTGTGCTAGTGAAATATAGCAAAACCACAGGCTGTGTATCCTTTACGCTACAACAGTCATATATGGAAGGAAGATTCCTGCTTTATAATGAAAATGAAGTCAACTGTTCATAAAGTGAATGTTTATAACATTCATGTTGAAAATACCCCAAAATCGGTTGTATATGGTGGAAATGGTCGTCTTCCGTTTGGAGTACAATAATTTGATAGTCGAATGGACTTACAGATCACTGGAATCCCGGGGTGGGGAGGATCTATAACTGGCCTGAGAGTGTGTTGTGTGGGCAGTTTAATCCTCTGCATTTCTGACTGAGGCAGCATAGTGGCGCAGTGGTTAACATTGTTGCCTCATACCGCTGGGTCCAGGGTTTCAGTCTCCAGCATGACTCCATGTGTGTTTTCATGTCCTCTGCTTCTGGTTGTGGGGTTTCTTCTGGTTTCCCCCCACAGTCCAAAAACATGCTGAGGTTAACTGGGTTTACCAAATGTGTGCCCTGTGATGGGTTGGTGTCAAATCCATCCTGGCTTGTTCCCTGCCTTCCACCTGGTTCCATGGTTAGGATTGAAAGATTGCAGGTTCGAATTCCTGGCTAGCAAGGCGCCCCTGAGGTACCTTGAGCAAGGTACTACCCCCAAGCACTGCTCCATGGGGGCTGAATTAGCTGCCCCCTGCTATGTCACATTGTCACATATGGGATAAATGCAAAGCACATTTCGTTGTTGTGCACTGTGTGCTGTGGTGTGTCAACAATGACAATCACTACATTCTAAAAAATTCAAATGAATACAGAAAATGGATGGAATTACTGACAACTGAACCTTCTGGAAAGCTCAGCATTCAGATTGAGGACAGTCTTATGTGCCTCATTCTTAATTTCTTAAGCAGGAAGGAACACTCCAGAGTCTCATGTAGGATCTGTAGGAAGGTCTACACTGGAACACTAAATAAAGCTGTCTCCCTGAGCAGATACCAGAACATCCAGAGGACCATGGCCACAGAGGACGAAACGAACGGGAGGCGGATGGAGCGTATAGGCAGCACCGATGTCGAGAATGACTCTCCGCCACAGGTCAATGGTATGTCACCACCACCCAGGGGATGATCTGAAATTGTTGTCCTTGCAAATAGCTTGACAAGTAGAACATTTCACCAACAAAACAAATGCCATGAGTTTGAATCCCAAGGAGCATGCTTAAAGAATTGTAATCTCATCTTCTGATGTAAGGAGCTTTGGCTAAAAGTTCTGCTATATATAAATTTCCCATAATGCTTTTCTGTTGTTTTGTTTCTAGATCTCTGGCACCTGCTTGCCAAATGAAATACTCCATTAGAGTTCCAATCTTTAATTTAGTGCCGGCAAATATTATATGCATTAGGCAAAAAGTAGAAATCAGCCAAAAGCAACAATTAAACATTAAGCAGACATTACACATTAAGAAGAAATTGTAATTTTGATGACCTGTGTGATGACCTTTTGACCTCTCCATCACTCCTCATGGCTGTAGAGCTCAGAAGAGAAGGCCCCACATCTCCAGTCAGCAGCCAGAAGGTTAGCCTGCTTCTCCAGTGCCCAGCAGTGAAATTCATTGCCCACCCAGAGTTCTTCAATGTGCTCCATGCCAATCACGTGAGTATCCTGTGCTGCAGGCCAGCCAAAGGGCATTTTGTCTCACTTCCCTATGGGAGTTTGCTGCATGTTTCCATCTACAACTCCTGATGAGGTTGAGGACCGTGAGCCACCAAAGCAGTTTAAGTCAAAAATCTAATTTCCACAAATTCACCAACTGGCGATTTTATTTGAATTTGTCACTAAGTGCTTTACAGAGGTTTTAAGGTGTAACAGAAACTCTAAAGACTGTTACTCTTGGTTCAGGCTTGTTAATTTTTCTCCTGCCCCCCATGCACACCAGGGCGCCTACCGTACATTCACCAACAGCACCTGCCTGAAGCACATGATCCTGAAAATCCGGAGGGACACACGCAACTTTGAGCGTTACCAGCACAACCGTGACCTGGTGGCCTTCCTCAACAAGTTTGCCGATACGCAGTTGGAGCTGCCGCGTGGCTGGGAGATTAAAAGCGACCAGCAGGGCAAGGTAGAGGCCCCCAGCGGAACACATGCCAACAGAAACACCGGCACATGTTCACTGATATACATTTAAAGAGGGATGTTATTTATGTGGTGGTTTCTGCTCTAGGGATAGTCACATAGCATTATAGCGAGGAAGGTTCATGTGAAGGAGACCTATGGGGGGTGGGGGGGGCTGTTAAAATCCTGTGCCTATGAGCAGAAGGTTGAAGATTCAAATCCCAAGATTAGCACAGTGATCTCACAACTGAGCTCCCAATCAAGGCCCTCAACCCCCAAATTCTGGGCCCTCTAGCAAAGTTTGGCCTCGGGGGTCACACAATTTTTACCCCTCAGAGGCATGAAAGTGCTAGGCTTCTTGAAGCTGCCAGGGTATCCATGGCCTTCCCCTGACACTAAGGATTTTTTGACCCCGCTTACATGATAGATAGATAGATAGATAGATAGATAGATAAATAGATAGATAGATAGATAGATAGATAGATAGATAGATACCTGAAGAGATGCAATTTAAAAGAGGATTTGTCTTCTCAAAGATGTCCCTTGAGGCTGTAGTAGGACAGAGAGTGTCCAAAATGGCAGAGTAAGACCCGGTTTACGATGTGTGTTTTTCCAAGATGTGCTACTGTTTGAACTTCCCGTCCCTCCAGTTCTTCTTCGTGGACCACAACAGCCGGGCAACAACCTTCATCGACCCCAGGATCCCATTGCAGGACGGGCGCCTACCCAACCACCTCACCCACAAGCAGCACCTGCAGCGCCTGCGCAGCTACAGTGCGGGGGAGGTGAGCAGCCAGCAGGCGGTGGGTGGGGCAGCCCAAGCAGGGCCGCAGACTGCTGCATGCAGCTGGGGCAGTGCTGTGCTTTTCCCTGTAGGGGGCATGCTACATCAGCTTTGGTGCAGCTGCAAGCCGTAGCTCAGATCCCGCTAACCGTCCTGCATCGTCTTCATGTGTCTTTCAGCATAAGGACCCGCTAGGCAATGCTAAGATAAATAAGCCCGGAGAGCCAACATCTGGGGACCCAATAAACCTGCCTGAATCTCCAGCTCATTAAATGACTCCTTAGGGCCTTCAGATTCCAGAATATTTTCTCAGCAAGGGAGCGTGCCCTTTGCCACCTGACTGACATGCCCCTTTGGTTCTCAGGCCTCTGAGGTATCTCGGAGTCGAGGTGCCGCCCTGCTGGTGAGGCCCGGGAACAGCCTGGTGGCAGCCATCCGGAACCAGCACCATCAGGACCCAATGCCACTGGGTGTGTAAAAGATACAAGAAGCTCTTCCACAAAATCACGGTTTGAGATTCACGCCTGGGAATTTAAGTGAATCATTCTAGATATCTATCCACCCATCTGGCAGCCACATATCTGGTACGGTGGTGAGGAGGGGGGTACCTTACGTATGCTATGTACGAACACACAAACAGTATATCATATGCTGTGGCCATTTTAAAGGCCTCGGTCACTCTAACATCGTTCTATGCACTGCGGGAGGAAACCCACACAAACTGGAGAGAATAAGGAAGCTCTACACACATAGAGGAGGTCGGGCGGGTTTGTTGTTTCTCGGACCCCAAAATCAGCCCCCCCCCCCAAGTGTGCTGAATGCTGTGGCCAACAGGGGAACACTGGTTTTCCCTGAAGGTGTGGAGACAATGCAGCACACTGACTGTGCCAGCCTTGTGAGTCTTTTTTTTTGTTAAAGTAATTTTATATTCATTTTTTATTATAATATATACATAATATATACATTAGAAATATAATCTAGGATTTCTCTCCAGTATCAACAAAGTTAATTCTAATTATATTAACAATTTAATTATTTTATTTGCAAAAAGAATAAATACACACACAGAAAGGATAAATGTATAATCAGTGATTATGTGTTTTTGTTTTTTTATTTCTGTTTCTGTTTGTCTGTTTTATTCTGTTTACTGTCTGTTGTATTTATGCATATATACTTACTGTACAATAATTTCAGCGTTTCTCATTTAATAGCAGCGAGGAGCTGCTCTGACCATCATTTCCCCTCACCTTTCTACCCCCCCCCCCGCCGCCACCAGGCTGATCACACCCCTTAAGTATTCCAGCTATGTGCTGGGGAAACAGGGCGTCCCGGTGCATGGAATCCCCTCCGAGGGGGGAGGCATGCGTGACTCTGGCTCGAAACCTGAGAGGCCTGCTTTTAAAGGGGATCTCCTAATTACATCACCAGCTGAGCTGGTACCAGCCGGCCCACAAAGGGAGGCTTATCGAGGCCCATCGGCCGTGGCCTCCTAGGACAGGCTGTAATTATATAGCACAGGCGCTTAGAGATGGACAGGCTTTTTTGACTGAAGGCTTTCAGATCGAACTTGAGCTCAGGATTATTTGAGAAGTTCTATCTGTCTGGGTGTAAACACAACTGAAGATAATAGTCTCTCATCATTTCTGCACTTTATGTTGTTATTCTTACATAGTCTCTTAATAATTCAAACTCTTTATAATTCTCAGAAGTATTTCAGATTCTGGCAGAATAAGGGATACTTGGCAACTAAAGAACAATATAACCCTTTAAATGTTGTTTTTAAAAGTCTTTTTTGTTCTTAAATGCCATTTTTGGCTGACAAAGAATTGCCTATACCCCAGAAGGGTCAACTGTGCTGTTTCCTAACTTCAAGGCTTCCCTGCACAGTGATTACTGGTTGCCTGTGAAGGTTTCCCCTTCTTCACTCTTAAGGAGAGATGTAAATTTCAGGTCCAGAAAGTAAAAATCCAGGCAACAATTTTGTTTCATCCAATCAGTTAGCATAAGGAGTCACATTCACAGTACTCGACAGGCTGGTTGAAACAAAATCTTGGTCTGAATTTTTATTTTATGGACCTGAAACTTACACCTCTGCTCTTGAGTGAGATGTTTCCTTACGTTGCTGGAAAAATGGAGACATGTAATATACATTATGACCCCCTCCCCCACCTCTTTCCCATGGTGTGTGGCTTGTGTGACTTATTGAGTTAGGCTTCTGCACCTATGATCAGAAGGTTGCTGGTTTGAATCCTGTCCTCAGCCAGTTTCGTCTCTGTGAGTCCCTTGAGTACTTAACTCCCCAAAATGCTCCAGTAGTGCTGGATAAATGGCCTGACCTTCCTCACTAGCCCAAAGCGTCTCTCTCACCTGTATATACTTGTGCGTACGTCTCAATGGAGAGCTGGATGGGATATGTGAGAACTAACACATTCCAGTGAACCTGTGCAAAGCAAACAACGCATTGTTTTATTTTCATTTCAGCATACAATGACAAGATCGTGGCATTCCTCCGGCAGCCGAACATCTTCGACATGCTTCAGGAACGGCAGCCCAGCTTGAGCAGAAACCACACACTGAGGTACAGCTCTAAATAGGCCCTTAGCTGTCCCTCTGGTGTACCCCAACCCAGGCCTGCGATGGAGATGTTTTTACCCAGAGTCGGGGTCACTGCGGCCAACAGTCACAATATTGTTGCGTGCAGCAGTAAAATGCTTAAGACATATGGTTCATATTCGGAGGGCGGCCCCACTGTGTGGAAGCTCGATTGTTATCTGTAGAACTTTCCACGGCCGAGTATTTACCGTGAACTCCACACTGCTCCAAGAGAGAGCCTAATTTGGCAGGGTGACACGCTTCATGAGTGCCTCAAGACCTCGCTGTTTCGACAACTCCTACATGTCAGAGATAAGGCTCTGAAGAATGGTGCTGCACAAGGATTTAATTGGCCAAAGAGAGGTAATCTTGTTTCTCTGGCCCTCAGGGAGAAGATCCATTACATCAGGACGGAAGGCACCCAGGGAGTCGAGAAGCTGTCGTGTGATGCAGACTTGGTGATGTTGTTGAGGTACGAGTGTTGGGTGCTATCTGGTTCACTCACCATAGGCCCAGACCTCACTAAACAACACTTTGTGTGCATGGTTTGGGATGTTGGTGCTCTCTGGACCCAACGCAACTCCCTGAGGGCATACAGGTCCTGGGAGGAATGCTGCCTAGCAACTGTTGGGGGGAAAATGTCTGGTTGAGCTGCTCTGTTGTCATTGTCAGATGAAATCAAACACCAAGATGCACAAGCAGGGCAAGTCCTATGATTGGCTTCTGGTCAGAACCTCAGGGCTTAAATCATTGTGCTACCTACATGGTTATTGACAATTAATTTATTAAGCATATGCTCGATAATAATAAAGCAACATAGTATTCAGAGCAGGGTCAAACAGTTCCTAGTGCAATTGGAGGTTCAGGGTCTTACTTAGGGGACCATCAGTGAAATAACTCAGCTGACTCTGGGATTCAAACCAGTAACCTTCCAATCACAAGCATAGCATCCTGACCTGCTGAGCTGCACACCATATACCTTCAATGGAGGCCCATCCAGTGTCCAGCATTATAATGGAAACTGAGAAGGTCTCATTTGTTAGCACCACATAATTGTGTGTCTCCTAAACAGTGACGCTAGCCCACGTTCGTTCTTCCCCCATAGCCTGTTTGAGGAGGACATTATGTCCTACATCCCACCACATTCCTTCCACCCTGGGTACAGCTTCTCACCCCGATGCTCACCAGGATCCTCACCCCAGAGCTCCCCAGGTACGCTGCCCCGAGTCACAGCACTCCATCGTCTGATTGCTGAAGGGACCAGCCAGAAAAGGCCCCGCCCCCCATTTGCTGGTTTTGGTGTTTGTTAAGAAAAAGATGTTGATTGCTAAAATTTGCAGTTATTGTTTCACCATGGTTGCATATTTCAAATAATATTAATAATAATAATAATAATAATAATTCAAGTGGTAAAATACTTTTAAGTTTTAATTGCTTGCTTTTGTAACACAGCATTCAACTGAATCCTTTATACTTAGAATGTAGAGTACTTTCAAAAGGTGGCTAATATATCACAGCGCACTAAAAGCCCTTCTTGTTTAAGAATCTGTATATGCTGCATTTGTAGTGTTCTTTTGAATGTTTCTGTGAAAGTTTGTTTGTTTTGCTCTCTGTTCTTTGTCTTCTAAGATAAGCCGTATCTGATAAGCCCGATAAAACGTACAAGGATGTCAAACACGTCAATGTGTTAGCGCCATTTGGACGCTATATTTACCCTAAGTTAAATACGTAAGTTCAGAGATGGTGCCACGAGGCGTGATTCTCTTTTAGTTTCTATTTACTTACTGTATCTAAAGCGCTTTGTTTAGCAGTTAGCACGTCTACTGATCTTGGGCTGTTCATTTCCACATTTTGCTTTCCCTTCAGATCGACTTGACCCACAAACGGAGCAAAGGCACCGTTCTGCTGGTTTTTTTTTGCCTGTTTAATGGAGGTTAATGATGCATAGCGGATCTCATTCCCACCCCCTACCATACCACATCTGTCAGATGTTCCCAGCTTGGTTTCGGGTGAAAGCTCTAACTTGACGTTGAAGGGCGGGGGCGTGCCACACCCTGCCAGAGGCCTCCGATTCGGCCCTGGAAGGCCCCGGTAATCCCCCACACGTCGGAAACCCTAATGGGACTCTTTGTGCTTGTTTTGGCAGCCCTACAGAGAGCCCGCGCCCCAGCCCCCTATCGAAGGGACTTTGAGGCGAAGCTTCGCAACTTCTACAGGAAACTGGAGGCCAAGGGCTATGGACAGGGGCCAGGAAAAATCAAGTAAATGTGGAGAGCAGATGTATGCCACTGATCTGTACAGTGTGTGAGGGAGAGCGAGATGCTAATGCTAACGGCTATGGAAAAGGACCCAATCTCTGTCCCAGCATGTTCTCCCTGGGTTATATTGATGAAAACCGCAAAGCAAGTTGTTGGGTGGGGTGGTTCAAATCTCCTTCTCCTTCCTTTATTTTGATAAATTCAGTTGCTGCTTGGTCTTTGGGATACTGTTCCGCTCAGGTGTTTTTCGGCCCTGTTGTGTCACAGGCTGCTCATCCGCAGAGAGCACCTCCTGGAGGGCACCTTCAACCAGGTCATGACCTACTCACGTAAAGAGCTGCAGAGGAACAAGCTTTACATCACCTTTGTGGGAGAGGAAGGGTACGGGGCCGAGACGCCACTTAGCAGCATGGATTTAAAGGAGGAGGCTTGCATGGTTCATTACCGGAAAAGCCCCTGTTTGTGCTACTATTTGGTTGTACGTGGCTTGTTATAATAAGAGAAAGCGATGCAGAAAATGAATGAATGAATGTGTTCCTATCTAAGTTGATATTCCAGTGGCAGGGCCAGAATGCAAAGGCTGCTTAAAAAAACCATAAATCTCTCTGTAAGAATTAGTGTGAACTTGAATTTAAAAACACTGAACATAAAACTGCAGCTATACTGCACTCTTTAAAATGCTGGTTTGTTCCATTCTACATCATGAACTCAAACTCCGGCAAATGGGCTGGGATCAGCAGCGCATTCTCTCAGTTAAATGTTTCCTGCTTTGTACTTGCTGCCAGCACCTGACCCCCTCCCTGACTTCTGTGACCTCTCCCAGCCTCGACTACAGCGGCCCTTCCAGGGAGTTCTTCTTCCTGCTGTCCCAGGAGCTGTTCAACCCCTACTACGGCCTTTTTGAGTACTCGGCCAACGACACGTACACGGTGCAGATAAGCCCCATGTCGGCGTTCGTCGAGAATCACTTGGAGTGGTAAGGGCCTCGCCTCAGCTGTGTGTTTGATCCACTCAGAGGCGATAAATTAGTTACACAAGGCTGCGACCTGCCCTGGCCAAACGCAGCCACCTGCTCCAGCCCCACGGAGCTTATCTGGGTTATTTTGATAGGGCCTCATTTTTGTTATAATAAGTGCAACCACTCTCAGCTCTCTATTGTCTCAGCCATTTGCCAGTATGGGCAACAAATGGCCAGTGTATCCTGTTCTTTGACTGGATCTGTTCCATTTTGACCACCTGGCAATATTGTCAAATCATGTTAATTTTCAAACTAGGCTTTATTGTCTTACCTCCCATATGCAGTTATACAGTGGGACAAAATAGCATTCTCCCAGGACCATGGTGTAATATGCAGTGACAAGGGAAGGGTTTTCACAGTAATTAATGTGCAAAGGACAGTGTGATACAGGGTGATCGGCACAAGGGTTTATGTACATTGTGTAATGCGCATGTAAACATGGTAGAAAAGCAGCAGCATGATGGGGTGGAATAAATATCTAAAACAAGTTTGGTGCCATGTGTCTTAGGAATGAGAAGCAGCATCAAATCTGGGCTGTTTAGGCAGCTCTCAACAGCGAAAACGGTCCTGCACGAGGACAGCCCAGACGCTGCCTCAGGCCTGAAAGATCCCTTATTCCTTCGTTATTCTGTAACCTGAGAGCGTGTTTCTAAACACAGCCCTACCCATATTTATCCATATCGGCCTTGGCCGTTGTGCCATCCCGGCGATACTCCCTGTGCCTGGCGGGACAGAGTCGACCTTTACTGTGTGTCCTTCCCCGTCAGGAAGGCGTGATGCAGCCCGTTCGGTCACGCAGCCAAAACTGGACTCAGCGCCTAAGGTGCCCCATTTCCCATAGGTCTTTTTCAGATGATGTTTTTACAATGTCTGCCTCGAAATATTTCCATATGCCCTGTTGTAACCCTGAAATGTATATAATTAAATATCTGACATTGTCACCCCATGTATTTGCACTTAATTTCTGTCTGTAGCCAAGTTAAATTATCCTTAATATATGAAAAACAAACATAATACTGAAAATCTGCCTGAAAATATTATGGTCTATCAACCACATTGAAGTTCAAGTTTATTCATTTTGGATGTCGTTAATACTTTTATAATTTATACATTTATATTTACATTTATATTTATAATTACATTTATAATATCATCCATCCATTTTCCAACCACATGTCCAGTACAGGGTCTCCGTGGGGCCTGTGGCCTATCTCCAGCAGCATGGGGTATGAACCAGGGTATGCTAGTCTGTCGTAGGACGTAAAATTTGAGCTTGAAATTCCAGTACTTTAAAGGTTTTGTTTTCACCCTTTCTGTCACAGCCTCATTTGATGTAGAATGACCCTACAGAACATTGCTCTCTCAACTTTCAGTCTCCTTACTGTCCTTGGGTATCATGTTTCTCAACCACTGTAGAAAAACAGAGAATTGTCCAACGCAACGTCTCTCAGTTACAGCCAGATCTGCACACGTCTTATTGTATAGCCATGCCAATGTACAGTAATATATAACTACAGAAGTGTTTACTTGTAAATAAATGAAAAATCTGTGTAACATTTGAAAATGATTAAAGTTTCATTAGTGTTTATGTTGAAATGTTGATATGAAGATTAATACTGGTGAACGGGTGAAGATCAGAAAACAAGTTGTGAGTAATAAAAAGTCATTTTGGATGCTAAAAGTGTGTGGTTCTGGAAAGCAGAGTCTGGCCTGCTAACTTGGCTGCTTCAACCAAGGCCATTAATTAGGAAGCTGTGTTACAAAAGCAAGCAAAAATGACCCCATCCATGGCTCTTGGTGTTACAGCTCCCAGAATTGACAATTTCAGTCCTAGCTGTCACTTTTTCCATATTTTGGTTTTCTTTTGTTTGGTTTGTATATATATATTTGGATTGCGTTTATCCGAAAATGTAGCATGTAGATAGCTGCTCAAAACGAAGCTTAATAGGCCCTGAGAGCTGTGTTTGTAGACGAATTCCTTCTGTTGGAAGCACCGTCCCCCAATGACCTGTAGGTGGTGTAGTGGTTAAGTAATAGCAAGCAATTCCGCAAGTTCCCTTGCAATTGTGAATTTGGCCAGAACGAATAACATCTGAAATGCTTCTGGTAACATCTGACTGTATGTGTATGGCGAGTTTGTAATCTGGATTACAGTTTAGTAATGAAATGAATGTGTTTCCCTGGTTTCCGATGCAGGGATTCTTCATCCAGGGAGTCAGTCTCAGGCCTGTATTTTCTGGGAGAAACTCTAGGCTTTGCATTACCTTGTACTGGATATGGAGCTATGAAAACTGGATGGATGGATGGATGGATGGATGCTTTTTTCAGCATAGAGATCCCCATTTAGCAGCTGTTTGTAATTGCACATTTATGTTTTAACCTCTAACAGTGTAATATTAAGAGTTTTACAAGCATAATTGCCAAATTGTGACTTTTGGAGAGCGCCTTTTTGCAAAGCTTGTGTCGAGGGCTAATTTTAATGCCCTTAGTGAAAGTCCTGACAGATTTATGGATCTCATTATTTTAAATCATGATGTGAATCTTGGCTGTATCCGTGGGTCGTATGTCCAGCCCAACAATGACGGTAAAACAGCCGGGTGGTTTCCGTGAATTGAGGTGGCCAAGGCTACAGGCATGTGTGAAGTATTTTCCCATCAGCTGGCTGGTTGTGAAACCTGTCAAGCCCGGGATGTCAAGCTGGAGGCGTGGCTTACTAATTTGCTAGCTCAGATATGCGAGGCACGCTGAATGTGTCCCTTGAAGGACGGGGGTGTTAAGTCGTATAGGTCCGGGGTTGTTGAGGACATTGGGTTGATGCCCAGTTGGGCTGAAACTGTAATGTCAGCCCAGAGGACTCAGCCACAGAGGTGTAATTTCTCATAGTGTCATCTGAGAAGATGTCTCACTCTCTTGTGAACTTACTGTTTGTCTTTCCGGACCACGCATCTCAACCAGAAATGGTTTAGTGTTACTGGACCTGTCCTTTTCAGCCACTGAGCATTTCAGACATCAGCACAAAACGTTAGAGACGTTTTTGTAAGAGGAGGTGTACCACTTTATCTGGGCTGTTTGGGTGGCCCTCACCAGTGTAACCGGTCCTGCACCAGGACAGCCCAGACTCAGCCTCAGGGCTGAGAGATTCCTCATGCCTTCATTTGTCTGTAATCTGAGAGCATTATTCTAAAAGTGGTTCTGCCTGAATTTATCTGCGGTGGCAGCCCAGATCGTAGTCTGCTGTGTCGTCCCAGCAATGCTCCCTGTGCCTGACAGAATCAAACTTTACCATGAGAGTTCTTCCCAGTCAGGATGGCGTGACACTACCCACTCTGTCTTGCAGCCTAGACAGGACTCTCACACATCTGCTTTGATACTCCCTCTGATTCCCATGAATCCTTGTGAGACGACAATGATTTTTCATCTCCCGAGTTGCATAATCATTTTTTCTGGTTCTAACCTTGAAATGTATGTGATTTGATGACTTTACCTGACATGATCATATATGTATTTATCCTTGATTCTTATCTGTAGACGAATCCAATCCACAGGGACCTCCAGACAGTCCATGTTTTTGCTCCCTCTGCAATCACGAACACCAAATACATGACACAGGCTTGTTGGGAGCTGAGAAATGTGCATTGTCTGGGGGTCCTTGAGGACTGCAGTACACTGCAGTAGACAGTCAAAACTATCAAATTGTGGAATTCAAAAGTAATTGATTTGCATAATTATAAAGCTATGTTAAAGAGTCTGCTCATCAAACCAGAGAAGTTCACATTGGAAGGTCGGCAATCAAGTGATACTGCTGTCTCCGTCTCTGTCTTTCTAAGGTTCCGGTTCAGTGGCCGTATTCTGGGCCTCGCGCTGATTCACCAGTACCTGCTAGACGCCTTCTTCACCCGGCCTTTCTACAAGGCTCTGCTCAGGCTGTGAGTGAACTTCTCTTCATGGCACCAGGCTTAGTAGGAAGTAGATGATGTTCTCTGTGGGTGTATGTGACACTTGAAGGAGGAGGAATTCAAAGCCCAAATATAATTCTAGCATAACAAACTAGGCATCTATCATGCACCCATTAAATATTCTGATATTAAGTAGTTCTGATGTTTTCAATGCATTACAGCCCAACTGACCTGAGTGATCTTGAATACCTGGACGAGGAGTTCCACCAAAGTTTACAATGGATGAAAGATAACGACATCACCGACATTCTAGATCTGACTTTCACTGTGAACGAAGAGGTCTTTGGTCAGGTAGGATTCTAGCTGTCACAGAACCGTGGGCCTGGTGTGACATGATTAGTGCAGTTATCCCCTCACTCGCTTTTGTGGGATGTCATCCCACAAAAATTAACTTGCATTAATGTCTGACAGACATTAATGCACTGGCCCTAGCAGAAGAACCAGGCTTTAAGTTTCAAGCAGAGTGGTAGGTATCAGGCACTATATGAGAATGGGTGATGTAATTCTGATGTAATTTCCTGTGGTAGGTTACAGAGCGGGAGCTGAAGTCGGGTGGGGCTAACATCCAGGTGACAGAGAAAAACAAGAAGGAATACATAGAGCGGATGGTGAAATGGAGAGTGGAGCGGGGCGTGGTTCAGCAGACAGAAGCGCTCGTCCGGGGCTTCTATGAGGTGCCATGTGACCTGTCATCACCCATATCATGATTCAGTCACCGCTGGAAACAATGACATAGTCAGTTACCACAGCAACCCCTTATTATTTTTCACCATAGGTGGTGGATTCCCGGCTGGTGTCGGTGTTCGATGCCAGGGAGCTGGAGCTGGTCATCGCCGGTACAGCGGAGATTGACCTGAATGACTGGAGGAGCAACACGGAATACAGAGGAGGTACATGCTCCTCAACAGCTCGGTGTGTAGCTGTCTGGGAAACAGACTAGAAGAATCATCAACTGAGTATTTGTCTTGGACCATGGAGCAAAGTCATTCAACCATTATGTTGCTCTAGATCTAAACCTTACAAGACAACTCAAGATCACTGATGTGAAATCACTGTTGTCTGAACATAAGAAAGTTGGTAAAACAGAAAAATCTCAGTGATCATAAAGTTAACGAATATAAAATAAGTATTAGTTGCCCTTATACATATACATAAATGATATAGAAACCAATATATACAGTAAACTAGTGAAATTTGCAGATGACACCAAGGTGGGTGGTGTAGCAGATACTGAACTAGCGGC
>JAODKF010000038.1:12453288-12472386 GCA_026779585.1 Mormyrus proboscirostris | reverse complement strand
ACAACTCTGAGCTATTAGTTAAGTTCTCCCCAAGCGAGCTTGATGGGCCGAATGGCCTCCTCTCGTTTGTATATTTCATTGTATTATGTTCTTATTACAGGCCATGACATCATAGGCAAGTATTCTGTGTTACAAGAGTTGGAATTTTAATACAGATTATATATACATAATAACTTCGGAAATATATTTTACATTCTAATTCTTTTCAAAGCAAAGGAGTGGACAATATAATGGAAGCACTGCATGAAAATCTACATATGCTTTGAAATAAATAAATCATGCTGACTGAGGTGAGTCATATTAGGTTGAATGCCTATTAGCAGCATGTGTCAGCTGTAAGAGAAATCTGACAATTGACACTTTGACATGTGCATTTTAGGTGAGTTCCGATGAGGGAAAACAGAAAGAATTCCAGGTTCATCACTCACAAAAATAGCCATATGACTTGTAAACGGTCTCAAAAGTCTCAAAGTCATATGTCAAACATGGATAAACTGAATCACCACAGAGGCACAGTGATGGCAAATGGAAGCTCAGTGACAGACATAGACAGACACCTAACAGGTCGGTCGCCACCACAAAACTGAATCAGTAACTCTGTGACCCACTCTTAGCAAAAACGGCTCATCATGAGTCTCAGAAAGATGGAGTTAATGGCAAAGTTGTTATTAGGAGATGCCTGGTATTCAAGGCTGCAGTGAAAAGACACTGTAAGTAGCACAAAACTTGAACCCTGGAGCAATGGAAAAATGGTCTGTGGAGTCATCTTTCACCTGGGAAAGTCAAAGGATGTCTTCAGCCCTCAATGCCTTAATTAAGAATGGACAGTCATCATGGTTGTACCATATGCATCTTATAATAATAATGACACTTTATTGATCCCCATGGGGAAATTCTCTTTTTACCTACCCCATCTTGCTTTCCAAGTAGACAGAGCTGAGGGCTAAAGGCCGCGCTCAAAGGCCCAGGGACATGTGGCTAGTCTGCTGAAGGCAGGCTTAGCCTGTTTAGCCATGAAGATACACCCATGTACACCACTGAACAAATTCAGAATTGGCTCTATGAACACTAGAATGAAGTCAGATAACTTCCCAAGCCTCCCCAGTCATGAGATTTATAGACTTCCACCTCCTTCATCACTCGAACATCTGGAGGCTCTTCTTCTTGACGAATGCTCTTGTATCCCACAGCACACAGTTCTTGTATGAAATCATTCCAAGAAGGATTGAAGCTGTCCTTTAACGTCACCCTAAGTTCCCATTGGATCCTAGATATTGCTATGCTGTTAGGAGTTTCTCCTATTTTGTGCACCTTTTGCATATGCATAAGTACAGTATAGTACTATCAAGCCTAAATTGTCTTAGCAGTCACTGGTCCAGGGTCTGCTTTTTTTTCCTTCTACAGTTTAGTTTTAAAGTGATATAATTTTCTGCTTGGTTGGAGCAGGTCAAACGCCATCCCAAAACCTACAGCGGATGACCATTTGTTACATATGTAATGTGAGATCTCATTGCGGCCCCCAAAACAAATACCAATTTGTCTAAATGAAGCCAGCAATTAAAGAATCAGTGACAGGCAGTCTTGGTTAACGTTCAAGGCCTTTGCTAAAAGCTAAGTTTTTGTAGCTGCTATGGCATTCACTATTTATGGTATTATTTATGGGCATTTACCCAGCCATTCTCTAGCCATCTCCATCTGGATGACACAGTGGTCTGTTGTTCTAGAAGACTGCAGTGCCAGTGTTAGCTTCACCAGTGCACCCTGCATCAAATCAGAAGCATTTTTCAAAATCTGTAGGACTTCCTGATTAAGACAGGATAAAATTCTCGGAGGATGAGGCTCAGGCCTGGCAGGACCATGCAAACTTGGCAAGGATCCCCTTATCTCCCCCCTCCAGGCTACCACGATGGACATATCGTTATCCGGTGGTTCTGGGCTGCGGTGGAGCGCTTCAATAATGAGCAGAGACTGCGTCTGCTGCAGTTTGTGACGGGCACATCCAGTGTGCCATACGAGGGCTTCGCTGCACTGCGTGGGAGCAACGGCATGCGCCGGTTCTGCATCGAGAAATGGGGCAAGGTCTCCTCCCTGCCCAGGTGAGCTAACCGCCATATCACTGACTAGCAGACCACACCCACAGCAGAGATGAAACACCCTGACTTATAATCCCCTAAGTATGGAGTGGTGCAGGTATCTCAGAGGGCTTTTACTCGACTGTGGGGCAGCATGATGCTTTGCGGGTTAGCACTCTGTGAGTCAAAGCGAGTGATGTCACTGTTGGGTCATTGAGCAAGGCCCTTAACCCCAGTTGCTCCAGTGGATGGTTGACCGTGCTTTTTGTGTCTTCCATGGGATAAAAGTTTCTACTAAATGAATAAATGTAACAATAACCTGCACAATCCAGTGACGATTGATTGTGGGTTCTTCTCAGCTACATTGTTATTGGTGGTGGATTTATGTTATGTTCCACCTTTTTTGGTCTGGATGGCAACGGCTTGAAATCCTGCCTCCGGGTCAGTCTGTGTGCAGATTGCATGTTTGCATGGGTTTCCTCGCACAATCCTAAAATATGAAGTTTGGAGAATCAGTGACTAAATTGTCCATAGGGGGTGACTGAATGTATGAGTGTGTGCCCTGTGATGGACTAGCATCCCATCCAGGGTGTCCCCTGCCTGGGATAGCTCCAAACTCACTGTATAACATACCTACTTAATTATATATACAGCTACTGAATTATGCCAGTGATACATTCATATTGCTGAAGTCTTTTTTCTCTGGTGGTTCAGACACTGGGCCTTCAGTGCAGAGCTCCCTGATCTGGTGTCATGGTAACCACAACCATGTGCTGTAGGCTTGGCCTCTGCCAGATGGATGGGATTGGCATGCAAGTCTATCATTAAGCACATGACCCTGCTCGGGTCAGTCATGTGACTGCCTCGGTGTGGCTCTGCCTTCTCTATACACAGAGGTTTTCCACCGGACAGATGGTCATGTGCATGTAAATTTGTTGCAGATGCTGCTTTTTCAGTTGATTTGGAATACTGTTAAATGTAGCTACTGTATCGTACATCAAGACGTTTTGCGAATCACATCATTTACAATATTTACATTATTACTTGTGTTACTTGAAAATTACAGCTTTGTTAAAGGTCTAAATTATTTTCAGCTGATTAAGAGGAACGTGCAGGAAATCACATGGTAATGTTTCTGCTATGCAGACCAAGCTGCTAAGTGTGATAGATGAGCTACTTTATTTCTGCATACTGCAGTTTCAAAACTAATGGCAGCAAGAAACTGGTAGCCCCTCCTGTTCTAAGAGGAAGTGAATAATGTACAAAATGTGTCTGTCGTCACCATGGGGACCCACGAGGAGATAAACAAGCAGGTGACACTGGTCGGGATTCACACGCAGATGAAACATGGGCTTGCCCCATGTCCCAGGAACGCACTGCACCTGAGATCCCAGACACAGTGCTTGAAAATGCATAGTTTGTGACCCCCGAGGGGTAAACAAATCAAAAGGTTCTCTCAGCAGTTTCCTTAGTAATGATTGTCTCAGTCATTGCCGGATGTTTCGCATTCCTCAGATTCCACTCAGATTTGAGTTTCTGTTACAGACTTGCAGTAGAATAATATGAGTAGCTGCTGATTGACGGGCTATTTCCGGCCGATGAAGAGTGCCCTTCTAGTCTTCCAACACAGATCTGCTCTGTTCCAGGGCACACACATGCTTCAACCGCCTGGATCTCCCCTCATACCCCTCCTACACAATGCTGTATGAGAAGCTGTTGATCGCCGTGGAGGAAACCAGCACTTTTGGTCTGGAATGATGACCCCAAGCGTCCCGTCCAGGTGACGGCAAAGCCATTTGACATCTTTTTGAAATGAATGTGACTTTTAATGGACCTGCATGTGCACTCATAAAATCCAATGTATGCAAAGTCTGTATCAGGTCACTGCCAGGCTTCTCCTAATGTAACGCCTTTATGCGAGTGCAGTATACTTACACCCCCCCCCCTGCAGTGATGACACCAAGGATCCCACCCCCATCTTAGGGGTCCTCTCATCTCAGTCATTTAAGAAGAATGTTACATGACTGCAGACCAAACAGGACTTTCCAGTGTCTGTATATATATTTTTGTACAGAATGATGACAGCTTTATTTACTAAATAATTACTCTATTTATACCATACTAAACATTTTAACGCCCGTTTTTTCACCAAGTACATCTATGCTATACTGAGAATGGAGCTATGGCAAGGCAACATATGTAGCATACACTCATGCAGTGGTTATACCATGGAGGATTCACTAAAAGGCACTATGTATGACACCCCAGATGGTATCATGGGGGAATCACTAGAGGACGCCCTGGATGGTACCCTGAACGGTCCATAAGGGCTTTCCTAGTGTCTTTCTCCAGACTGTTGCCTTAGATATACCATATTAAGATGATTCCTCTCCACGGTTCTCCCAGTTCTAGAAATGCACACATGTGATGGAGTATGAGGAATCTGTAGAAACGTAAGGGGTTTGAGGGCGACACAGCTGAACATGAAGTCTGTACATTTTAATTCTATGCCAATGTGACATCTTTCCTCTCAATAATTATACTTAAGTTTTTGTTTAACCACAGAGAGACTGGAGTCTAGAAACTGGTCAATCTCCATTCTACTTTTACTCATAATTGATAGTATAATATAAAAACCTAAGTGGCCCATTTGCAATATGCTCATTATAACATCTTACCTGTATGCATTTGTTAATGCAATATGTTTACATTTATAAATCGATTTTCTTACTTATATCTGCACACGTAGTAGGGTCTAAGGGGACAACTGAAAAGTGTGCGGTATTCACAAGGTGTTAAGAAACAGAGGAAACGAAATCCAATCAAACGTCTGCATGGGAAGCTGTAATAAGTGCTAATCCTCTGTCGTGCTTTATAATAAAAATTATTACTTTTTTATAAAAGCATTTGGTGTAATTATAAATGTTTACATTTTCCTATTTTCTATAATCTTTTTGATGTTAAAGGTAACGTAATAAGGGTTCTTATTTTTAGAAATACGTTTGCAGTCGGGATAATAATTTTGAATGTGTGATTTTGTAAAGTTTTGTTTTTTTATATGACTGTCAATTGTACAAAGTGTAACATTGAAAGGGAAGGTTTCTGTTAATTTTTTATCATTGTAATGGTAAGAGGCAAAAATTCCACCATAGATTACTTTTGCCATAAATCCATAACCTCATCATTCCCATGAAAATAATTAATGGGTAAATTGTAAGTAGTACCACCTACAAGATCTTAAGTAAAATTGTAATTTATAACTTGCATTCACTACTGTACTTGTGTACAGGTTCTTTCTGTGAACAAAGAAAAAAATGCACAGATCTCCGGCTCAACATACATGCTATAGCCTGGAGAATTCTCTGGCTCTACACCTGCCAAGTGTTTTGGCTATACATAACACACTATGACCAACAGGATTTTCTTACCCTACACAATACACACCAGTCCATTTCTTTGATTCTGCATAACACACCATGACCTGCAGAGTTATCTGACTTTACATGATACACTATGACCGGAGGAGTTCTCAATCTATATAACACACAGAGTGCTCGATCTCTATGTGACACAATATGACTCGCAGTTCTCTTAATCTATGTAACATACACATGCAGAGTTCTCTGACTGTGCATAATACCCTGAGACCTGCAGAGTTCTCTGGTTCCACCTGCACACGATGACCTGCTGAGTGTTCTGATTCTGTTAAAGTGCTCCACTGTGAATTTACTTGCTTTTTTGACTTGTTCTTGCAAGTCAGTCTCCTCCAGCAATCCAAAACAGTGCTGTTAATATTCCATCATATATAGCCATCCTCTAAAAACACTTTCTAAATGTCAGAGCATGACCAAGCAGAACTACCACCTACTTGTTCAGCTGTTTTGTGTTTAGATTCGGAATGCTGTGTTCTCACTTCTGTCTAATTTTAACCTGTGTTGCCTGTTTGTTCCTGCTGTATTTTGAATTCTCACTCACACTCTTAGCTGATGTGTACAGATCATAACTGCTGGTCTCCAGTGTCTTGTTCAAGACTCTGTAATTGAAATTGCTTTCTGTAAATAGTAAACTATGATTGCATTGGCTGGAGGGAAATATATGACCAAAATTGCTAAAACTGAAGGTAATTGAACTGAATGTAAATTTTTATTTACAGCCTGAAGCTCATGTACATTAATAATGGGGCACAAATTGACTAATAAAACTGAGGTACATTTATTGTAATAGTAATATTTATTGGAATACATATTTAATCAATGCTGATTCAAAGGTTTAATCAGAATATACAGTAACAGTTATGGTCAGAAAGAATTCTCTCTATATATATTGTTAAGTTTTCTAAATGAACATTTTGTTTGTTTAAATTAATATATGTGTCCCCATCTCATATTGTATGAATAATATCCTCCAAAAGGCATGATTTGTTGTTGTACTTTTAAGAGAAATGTGAACCATTTTTTGACAGAACGAAGAATATGTTTCAAACAATATATTCCTTCCAAGTGAACGTGACAAAAAGAAGAATAAGAGACAGTGATGTTCTGGTGTGTTTATTGTATCCCACAATCCTTTGCTCCCTACTTCTGTTCCTTATATTACATATCTGATCTTTCTGCTGGAAAAACTCTTGTCAAACTTGTTTTCATATAAAGGCTGGTTTGCTTTGATTCAACAACAGGTCACATTTCCTCAGGCTGTGCTTCCTGTCTTATCGTTACTGTAGATGAATGTCAATAAACACACACTTGCAGATGCTTGCTTTGCTATTTACAGTTTGTGCCAGGTTGGGTCTTTGGGTTGATCTTGGCATTTTGGTATATAAGTTGCTGTGACATATAAAAATGAGAAATGAAACAGTCACTTGGAGAAACAGAATGAGGATGTTTGCTCCGCCGCAGTACCAGCTGTTAATAACATGCAAAAGCTGGTGCATTGAGACTGCTGACCACTCCATACAGCGTTATGCAGTCAGCACATTTTGGGGTATTAATGCAAACTGCTTTCAGACTTGGGTGAGGAGTCACAGCTATTTGGGAAACTGTGACACAGTAGCAATTTCTACAAGTTTCAGATACTGATGCATGGGAAGAAACACCCTTAATTTTTACATTTAGATGATAAAGCTTAATGAGTAAAATTACTTGTATCATTTAACCATATTCCAAACCCTATGCATAATACAACAACAGAAGGACTACTGGTTTGATGCTGGAAGAGGATTATGGAAACTGATTTATGTTGTATTATAATGGAGGTGTTCCTTGGTAGCCTAGGGCTTATAGTGTTGCAGTTAGGAAATTTGTCAGAATCATTCTTTAAAATGTTACACTATATAACTTTTATACATACTGGCAATGTGTGGGGATATGCTGCAAATATCGTAAGAGGTACTGCGTAAGATCAAAATGCTTCTTGTAGAGGCTTGAGCTTGTCAGGGGAGTGGTTAAGATGGTATTCATTTGTGTGAAAGATGGCTGAACTACTTCTTGAAGGCATGCAATACCTTCTTTATAGTATTCAACAAAATTTGTTTTAATAATTTGTTTGGAACCAGCAGCTGCTGTAGTGGGTAAAGTGTTTGTCCTGGGTGTTTTTTTAACGAAAACGCTAAAGGTTCAAATGATCTTTTCAGTTTAACACAAGGTAATAAATAACTACCGAACCAAACAATATCTTGCGTGGTAAGGGGGCTCCAAATGTGACCTTAGGGGTTCACGGTAACTTCTTTATATGATGTATTCACGAAGCTTCGTTTTTACCGTTTTGAAAATGTAGGAAAATTACTAACCAAAATTGTATTTGCCTTCTCTCATCAGCAACAGAGGGCAGCGTGTATGAGTCCCACATGCTGGTAAAGTAATTATAATGCGCCCTTCCACATCGTCAAAAAAACAATAAATACACTTTTAAAATACTGTTACTAAAGGGTATTCGTAAATATGCCAAGCACGTTTAAAGTAAACAAAAACACACTAAAGCAATTATTTATAAATGCCGACAACAGTCTAGAGCACCGCCAGCAAACAGGAATATGAACTTGGTAAAGATGTTGCCGTCAGCTTCCTCAGTATCGCGTCAAAGCCTAACCAATCAGGTGGAGCGGAAAGAGGCGCCGGAGTTTCGTTTCGTTTGGCTAAATGACTTGTCAATCATCAGTGGCCGCCGGAGCCCTGCCCCCTTCAGCCGGATGAGTTGCCAATCAGACAAGTTACCACGGCGACAGGAGGCTCAGTTTGAAAGTGGCCGTTAATGAACCTCACCCTCGACAGGACGGATAAAGCGCGTTCAGGCTGTGTGACAACCGAAGGAGTAGTTAGAGGACCCGAAACAAACTTTTTTTTCTCTTTGTAATTGGCCGGTCTGCCTCAAACTTGCTCTGGGGAGGTGTCAATGACGGCTGGAAGTTTAATTCCTTCTCCTAAGAGATTCGACAGTCATGTCCGCGCGTTTAGACGTAGTTAGCCGCGTCGAGTGCTGATGTACTCGCGAGCTAGCCAGCAAGTCGGTCAGCAGTGAGTTAAAGCGCGGTTATCCGTGGTCGGTTATCGGGCCGGCTGGGGGTTGCTTAAACCTTCTTAGGCAGCCAGCGAAAGCAGACGGAGGACCGCGATGATCCCCGAATGTCCACGGAGCGCTGAGAGCCAAAGCCGGACGAGGTGCTATGGGCAGATCGTGGAAGCGAACCAGAGCCGCAGCGGCTTGCTGTCGGACATCAGGACTCCCATCAAGACCGATACCTTCCACGACCACTACAGCCTTATCCCCGGTCGAGAGCTGGGCAGGTAAACCGGCTGATCATTCTTACTTCCGCTGTGACATACATTAATACATTTCCATTTAATTTGCCCGCTTTTAGGTATTTCGTTCTATCTGTGTCGGTTGCCCTGTCTTATTGGTTTGTCGTCGCCACTTCTACCAAAGTTTTGAGTGTTGTTGGCATTAAAATAAAGAATATGCTCTGTAAGCAGAACTACAGTTTCCTTTGCCGTGTACCCAAAGTCGTTTCCAAATGGGTCACCCTCAGAGGCGAAGGCGGTCTCCAGGGATTGTAATTACAGTATTTTTACAAAGATTGCCTTTAAGGTTCTTTCTCTGGTTTTGCCCTGTAAACGCAGTCCTACTGCATTTACGTAATTTCTCTGTTGATGGAAAAACCCGTTTTATTGAACTCCAGTAGCTGAAAGCCTGGTGCAATTCTGTTATAAATTGCCGCATAGTATAAATGTATTGTTTATTACGACTTGTCGATTTATAGTGATATTGTAATACTGATATTCCACATTAGCAATATATATTATTAAACTTTGTATTTGATATTCCGTTGCCCTATTTAAACGGAGGCTCCACATAAGGGTGAAGTATGTTAAGACGGTGTTGAATTTTGGAAGGCACACAGTAACAGTTTTTCTTTTTTAATTTTATTAAAAGGGACTTTTCGATGAAAATTTCCTGAAGGCCCACTTAAAATACCCTTTATCACATGGGGATTTTCTTAGACTACCCAGTGTTTAGGCATATTAAATGAAATGAAATGCTCAGGTATTAGTCACGCTATGGGACAGGACTGTTACTAGGTCTTTTGATTTTGTGCCTGAGAGTCTTTTAAAGGCAGCCGTATCAATACCAAATTTAAACAAGGGAAACGTGCAGCTTATTGACACATACTGCTGTTTCCAAAAAGCATTATTTTGGGACTAACAATGTAGTCATGAGTGAATTAAAGCTAACCACCATCCACCTTTTGTTGAACTAGCAGGTGGGTTGTTTACTACCCCTGTAGTGCTCTATGCTCGAAGGTCAGTTATAGCTCGATAGAGGTGTTATCTAACCTGTTTTCAGTGGTGAAATTTTAATGATTTTGGTTTTCAGTTCGATTTGGGGTTAGTGTTTACAGTTTAACAATATGCCATATTTGATTTAAGTAAATTAATTTGTTGTCTTATGCATTTTGATTTGTGAACCACCTCAGATCTCCTCAGATGTTTTGCTTTTGGTCAGCTCCTGTAGACTTGTGCGTTCAAATGTCATATGCACAATACATAAATAATTGAAGAGTGCCTGCCACCTTTAGTTAAAGCTTCATTGGCCTGAAGGTATTTCCAGGATCCTTTTTTTAGAAAGGATTCAATCAATCATTTTGCAGCATAAAAGGACAGACAGTCAGGCTTTTTAGTTCAATGTACTGCTGTTGATCGCAATATGAATATGAATACTGTCTATGTCATCCAGATGAACATATATTTTTCTTTCCTATGTTAATGTTTAATATAAGATCCAGTCTCTTAAACATTCTGCCACAGTGATGGTGTTATTTAAGAGCAAGATGAGCTGTAAGTTTCACATTTCATACAGATCCAAAATAAAATCATGTCGGCCATATTTCTGAAAGACAACCATATGTGTAGGCCATGAACAAGCATTGATGTTGTGCCTTGTTTCATACTCAGGTTTGTGCTGTGACCTGATTAGGGTCATTCTGTGGATTCCATCATCAAACTTTGGGACCTCATCGTCACAGATTCACGATGAGACTTGGAATGCTGATTTGGTCACCTGAGTAACTCATGAAACTGAAATTGGGCGTGTCTTGGAAAAATATTGAGGGAGATTTAATAGAACAAATTAACTTTTTTTTTTTGAGGGGGGGACTATGAATTTGACTGGCTATATTTACCTTAATATAAGCTGCACAGAAATGGTCCTCATGTTGTTTTAAAGCTATTGCCCAGCTCTATAGATTGAACAAATAACGTGCCATCCCCATATGAATAATTACTATGTAATAACTGATTGAAATTTTAAAAATTCAATTACAATTTCAAAATTGATAATTTTTTTTACTGAAGCTAGCTCATAATGTCATGAACATCTCCGGTTTCATGACTACAACTATTGCCAGAACAAGCTGTGGAAATATAATTTAAATTAAAACATTTTAAATTACTATTAAAAATGAATAAAAAGACAATATTGCCAAAGTAATTGGGGAAAAAGAGAATTAATGGTACAATCAGAATAGTTTATTTTCCTCTCTAGTTTACACTTTTGACTAGACACTGGCCTACTAAAAGGGGCCTTCATTTGTCAAAAACCTGAAAGACTAACAAAAATAAACAAACTAGATACGCTTTATGCTACTAAGGCAAGGAAAGCATTTCAACATTGGTGTAATAATGCATATGTTACATACAAGTAGTACTGAGAAAAGGGAAGATGGGAATGTATAAACGTAAACAATTGCTATACAGTCAGACCTTGGACATTCACAAGGTTAGGATCCAGGACCTGTCATGACTGAGGAGGATTCGCGGATGTTTGGTAGAGTCACTAAAAATTGTAATATGTGCTTATTTCTATAGTTTAAACCCTAAATATGACCCCAGTTATGCTCCCAAAACACTTTAATTTTATTTAAAAGTTAGCTTAATACATTACCTTTATAAAAAAAAAATGTTTGATGTAAAAATAGAGTATGGTATTGCCTAACGGATATTTGTCACACTAGCACATTTATAGTACAGTATACTAATGTTACCCCTACTAATTCATAGAACACGGCATTGGCTGCCGTTTTCTTTTGCATTCACAGTAAGGTAAAATGAGTAAACGAACGGGACTGTAAACTTATTGACATGTACATATTTCAAGGTACAATTCAATAAAATATGTAAAGGAAACGTATACATGTAATTTACGCAGATCTGTGAATTCATGAAGCACAAATGCATGGGGCTGACTACTCTTAATTTATAGTCCATTAGAGACTTTGATGCAGCTATTGTGTCTTTGCTTGAAATTGTGTATGTCCGCCCTGTTGCTGTCACAGGTTCAACTACTAAAAGCACATCCTGATGATCCATAACAAGTCTATCAGGATGGCATGGGAATGAAAAGGGATGGCCATGGTCCATGAGGATGTATAGAGCTCAGTCTATACTCTCCCAGGCTGGGCATAATTTCTTCAACACATTCTAGCCACCACTTATCATCATATGCAGCCACGACATAACCTTTGCTGCTTGCAAAGTTGAGTGATTCCCTCAGTGTGCACTTACACTGGACTGATTTGCACACCTCACTCACCTGTGATGAATGCATGGCATTTATTAGCCATATTTACTAGCTATGTGGACCTTTTCAATAACATGGCAAGTACATGTGTCTGCAATGACATTAATGAAGCTTTCCTTAAATTTCAGTGTAGCATATTTGTTATTACTTATACCTGTGCTTGTTATACTATTCCATGTCAGTTTGGCTGCCATTAAAAACGCCCATTAGTGATATGAAACCATGTGATGCTACAATTAAGTCAAGATATCTCGGCAACCACTCAAAAACCAAAGACCAAATTTTATGGAGATGCTCATGACATGAGGTAGCTTTTGTAATAAAATTATCAATTTTAAAATAGTGTTTTTTTTATGTTGAATTTTTAATATTTTAATCAGTTATATTATTTGTTCAATCTACAGAGCTGGAGTGAATAGTTTTAAAACAATATGAGGACCATTTCTGTGCAGCTTATATTAAGGTAAATATACAGTAGCTAGTCAAAATCATAGCCCCTCCCCTCCAAAAAAGTTAAAACTTTGTTTGCTTAAATCTCTCTCAATATTGATCCAAGACATGCCCAATTTCAGTTTTACGAGTTACTCATGTGGCCAAATCAGGATGCCAAGTTTCGTTAAAATCCGTAAAGATGAGGTCCGAAAGTGTGATGATTTGACATGGAATGACTCATTTTCAGCATGAACCACATGATATTTTTCATACTTAATTTTTGTTATGATAATTATTATTGAAGTTATTGGAGGGGGGGAAAGTCTTGAAACGATGTGGTCTCAGCATTTATGGTTTAATGATCCTGACAAATTATGGGCTTGCTTTTAGCACTGGTCGGCATTTGAAGTCTGCCAGTTTTAGTGATTACATGTTTAGAAGGGTGATTGTAGCAGTCAACTGTTACTGACAACCCATGGGCTGTAATTTATTACATTTGATGAGCTAACTGTCTGGTGGGACACTATTATTTCAAAACAGTATAGCACCTTGATTGCCACGCAGAGAAATTACTGCAGGGAGATGATTGTGAACTCAGAGCTGACCTCAGTGGATGCTGGTACTTTGGATGATTTTAAAAATCAAATCTGGATTTTGACCCGTAGAGGGTGGTTTGATTGCAGCTATATAGCATTCCAATATGCATGCCATTGGCATCGTTCATCCGCTAATGTACATGATAGGGTAAAGCAAGCTGTGGGTTATATGAGCAGGTGTGATATTTCCAAGAAATGAGAGCTGCATTTTCTTAATTAGTGCAGTGTGAAACTGCGTACTAAATATAGCCTCTTTCCGACGTACCTGCTGTAGGTAAATGGTTCAGTCGTTGCAGTGCATACAAGGAAGCTGTTATAGTTTAGTGTTGCTCATAATCCATATTTATTAAAAAAATAACTTCTTAGGTTTAACCTGCAGCTGTGTCAGTGTATAAATAGCCAAATTAATTTTCTCCTTTTTAGGCTGTGGTATAAGAAGCTACTCTGACAGTTTCTTAATGAGAACTGTAAAATGATAGAAGTAGGAAACCTATTTTTACATTATGGGTTAAATGTACTCTGACTAAATGGGGTTTTATCGACAGCTGACAAAGATGCCTTCACACTTCTCACCAACAAGAACGAGAGGAGAAACAGGATAAATGATAATAAGATTTTGTTTTTTTTGTATGTGGAGTGAGGGTTCTTCAGTCCTGCAGCTTGCATGATATAATATATGGCTATTTTTTGCTGAAACCAGTGGTTGTTTTGGACAAGGAAATAAATTGTGGTCAGGTCTGTCCCAAACTGAAACATCTAGCTCTAAACACTGACTAGGATGACTGGGTTTGGTTTTAGAGCAAATAATGCCATAATTGCCTTTTTAAACATATGCAAACAAAACTGCTCAATATATTATAATATTTTAATGTTTTTATGCTTCTTATTTGTCCTTGAGCTAATGCAAAAAGTTGAAATTCTAAAGAGCTTGATCATCTATCTTCTATTAGGTGTCAACGTATACATAGAATGGGCTGGATCCCTGAGAAGAAATTGAGGACCGTTAGAACAAGAATCTTTAATTATTCATTGCTTTTACAGAGCCCTTGTCTTAGAGGACAGGAGTTTTCTGGGTTGAAACATGCCACTTGTAAAACAATTCCCATGTAGAGTATTTGTAAGACCTGAGTTATTTATGGCAGTAGATGATTTGTAATTGGGTTTTCTTCATAGGGGAATGGTACCATGTTGCGGAGCTCTTTTTTGTATATTGTATTGATGTCATGTATTTTATGTGCAAATTCATTTATACATTTTGGGGAAGCAATAAGCTATGGCTTTAAAAATTTCTATCAGTTCCATTAAGACTTGTTTCCAAGCATCACCTGGTACTTGTTTGCAAGAGGGTTGTGTAACAGACTTTGACTGGGTAATCAGCACAGTTAGCAAACATGGAAGAGTCATGTGTAAGCAGGTTAATACCCCAGGAACATTCCATACAACACCCACTGTGTGCGTAATGTCGCGTCTGATCACTGCAGTATACATTATAGACTTATGGACGTCTGTATAATTGCAAGATGTCTCCAACTTAATGTATCTGTAGGCACTCTTGCCATGAGGTAATTTATATTGTGTTTAAAACCAGTATCTGTATATAATGCAGTGGGCACAACCAATAATACCTTTGTGAAGCAGAAAAGAAAGACAGGTTATGTGACTTTTGGGAATTAAGAACATAATTACAACCAAATGCTTTAATTTGCGAGTCTGAGTCAGATGGTCTTCGCTTACCTAAACCGCAATTTGCTATCCATATGCATCTTTTGAAATATACTGGGTCTTTTCGAACTATTACCACATGGGTCCCCCCAGCTCTTAAACAATTCCAGTCAGGTGTTAGCTAGTTACTGTTCCCTTAAGTGCTTATGTTATCTGTTGATGCCTAGAACATGGTCAGGGCCATTTTAATGAAGGCCTGATACTATATAAAAGTCTGTTTGTGTAGATGTGGTATGAAATAGTGATGGTAAAGGATTCTTTTTGTTTCATTATTTTATTATAAACCAACATTAACTGCTAACTTTGAAGGTGTGTAATTGGTGATGTATTGAACTGTTTATCAGTCTTACATCCCACTTTGCTAGTTATCTCAGTTCATTCTGTCCTTTTAGGTTCTATAGTTGGTAATCTGAGACTGACATGGTTCCCCATAGGATGTATTTACCACAGCTAACAGCAGTAGCAGCTGTCATCATGTCATCGTCTTAAAATTTCTCCGTCTTTCCCCTGTTTTTACGCCTAGCATGGGATGGGTGTTGTGAGAGGTTGTCGGATGTTCCGTGTCGTCCCTTTCGCTCAGTCCTTCCCAGCCTCCCCCTTCACAGAAAGGAGTCCTGTGTTTCCCGGTCAAGCAGGATACCATGACATCACCATTCTGCTTTTCAATTAGTTTGTGGCTGTGCCCGGACGGCGATGGCGTCCGCTACGTGCCGGGCCTACCTCTGTTTTTTGTCAGTCCCCTTCCTCACCAAAGGCTTTGGTTACAACAGGTGACACCGAGGTAATGTGTTCCCTCTTATTCACATTCATTCAGACCAGTGGGGCGTTCCTGTTATCTTAGACGAATTCATTTAAGCTAGTGGGTAACTCAAAGCTGACTGCATGATTCCTTAAAGTAGCACAAGGAAATAACTTGCTCAACACAATAGTGGTTTCAGCATTTTAAAGGTAGCACAGATATGGCTATGAATATAAATTCTCGATAGAATACAGCATTGTAGCTCTATCTGGTTTTATTTGTTATTATTTGTTTATTTAAACCAAAGTACCAAAGTATTGTGACATTGATTGGCCATTTAACTTCCCCACAAAGGTCTGGATGGTTTTCATCCTGAAATGGGGGGGGCTTCTGTGCCTTTGACCATGGGAATGAATGGCCTTGGTTAAGTCACATGTCTTTGGGCATTATTGTCTGACGTCATAGGCATGCAGAGTAAATAGGCCTTCACTTTCAGCCAAAGGGCTGTGTGTTTAAAGAGCCTTCTCTTCTAAGGCCTGGGAGTTTTCTCCTACTCCAAAGGGTATGTAGTTTTCATTTTCCTCACACAGTAGTAACTGGTCCATTTCTAACAGGTGTAAATGGTCCTCTGTAGATACAAGCTACTGATACATTCCCTCTTTGCAGTTTAATTCCCCTACCAGGGGAGAAGCCCTTCTTAAATAGCTAAACGGTTGAAGAGGCATGGGAATTTTTTAAAAGCGCATTGTGGCGAGTGCAAGAGGACTTCATACCTGTTTCCAGCAAAACTAAATCTAGGAAACTTCAACCAAGGTGGTTTACTAAGGTAATTAAGAATAAAGTCAGGAGGAAAAGGGCTCTGTTCCACAAATGGAAAATAACTAATGATTTCAAAATTAAGCAGAAGTTTACAGGTTGAGTTAAAATAACATTAGACTCTCCAAGAGGAATGTAGAAAGAAAAATTGCAGTGGAGGCATGACAACAAAAGTTTCTTCCAATATTTTAACTCCAAAGGAGCTCTAAAAGCTGAAATCACTCATTTGCAGGATAGTAAGGGCCTTATAATTGAAAAGAAATTGATATAGTGATATAGTGTTCAAAGTAGAGAACATGAATAACTCGCCACCATTTAGTATGAATACAGCGTTGTCTATGACCAATATATCAGCTGAGGCTGATGTGGTACTAAGCCTAGCTAAACTCAAAATAAATAAATCAGTGGACCCTGATGGCATCTTACCTATAGTTTTAAAAGAGATGAAGGATATTATTAACCAACCTTTAACTTTAATATTCCAGAAATCGTTATCTGCGGGTGTGGTACCTTTAGATTGGAAGCATGCTAATATAACACCCATATTCAAAAAAGGGGATAGAAGTAATCCAACAAACTATAAGCCAATCAGGTTAACTAGCATTACTGGAAAAATAATGGAAGCTATAATCCAAGTGAAAATGGCACATTATCTGAATGCAAATAACATTCTGAGGGATAGCCAACATGGACTTAGCAGAGGTAATGAATTGAGTTCTTTGAGGAAGCTACAAGTGAAATTGATCACAAAAAGGCCTATGATGTGATCTGCTTAGATTTCCAGAAGGCCTTTGATGTTGTCCCCTACAAACTCTTGCTTAAGCTCAAAGCTACAGGGATTTTAGGAACTGTAGCAGCTTGGATTGAAAACTGGTTAACTGACAGGAAGCAGCGAGTAGTAATTAGAGGTACGATGTCACAGTGGGCCTGCGTTCATAGTGGTACCACAAGGTTCAATTCTAGTACCACTATTGTCCCTAATTTCCATTAATGATATTGACACCAATACATACAGTAAACTGGTTAAATTTGTAGACGACACCAAGGTGGGTTGTGTAGCAGATACTGATCTAGCAGCAGAGAGGCTACAACGGGATCTGGATTTAATTAGCAACTGGACTGATACTTGGCAGATGAAATTTGACCCAGATAAATGTAAGGTAATCCATGCAGGGAGTGGAAATATTTAAATTACAGATATTTTATGGGTTCCACTGTAACAAAGGTAGCTGATTACGAGAAAGATCTCTGTGTGTATGTTGATGCTTCCATGTCCCATTCTCGCCAGTGTGGGGAAGCAATAAAAAAGGCCAGTAGAATGTTGGGTTATCCCCTCGTCTGTAAATTTATGTTTTTATGTTCTCATGCTGAACAAAGTCCATATTTTATTTTCTGAAAACTTGGCATTTTTCTGTTATGAGGTTCATCACTTTCTGACTTTTGGGAACTCAATATCCATGTATCCCGATGATTTTTTTTTTATCATTTAATACAGTGTATCCTCACAGGATGACCAAAAAAGTCCGCTTTAACTTCCTTGTTTTGTACTAGGGTTATTTTAGCCAGCCTTCTGTTCATACTTCATTCCATACATAGTCCAGCCGTGTTGCAGCTGCTTTGCAACAGAGGACTGCTTAGAGAGGGGTCCCTGGACCTGAAGGAAAGTCTTTTAGTGGGCTCCCCCTGGTGAGATTTCTCAGAGATTGCAATCCAGTTCAAGCGCAAGCAACAGACAATGGTGCTGATGTGGAGAACCATAATTTCTCTGGTATTAATTTGCACCTCTTTGTAGAAACTGTTTTAGAATTGGTAGGTCGCACAATATAAGACATGTGTGTTGTGGAATGTGGTCATGTGACTCAGAGGGCTGTTTCCATTAGTGCTGGATTGGTATATAAGCTGGATCAGAGCTTTTGTGTGTATAGCATGGGAAGAAAATGACCCTGGACATTGAATGCTGTTGTTAATGTAAATTGCCATGAGTCAGCACAAATCAAGATGACATTGTAGGATCACAAGCTGCCGTGACTTGTGGTTCTTGTGAATCATTGTTTGCATTTCCAGTAATGAATTAGCTGCCATGCAACAGAACTGTGCCCAGGTAGCCTGGAAATGGTAATAAGCGTACAGTACATTGCAGCGTTATCGTAAAGGCAAAGTCCACTGAATAGTGCCTGTAAGACACCTGTGATTAAGCAGCTCACATTTAGTCTCTTTATATGTTGGTGCGCAGATGTTTTAAGGGAAAATACCAAATTTTAAACTTGATGTAAATTGTTAGTTATTACTGGTGAAATTGTTTATGAAAGCAATCTCACGTCGTAAGTTTTCTTGAATTGAAGGTATCAGAGAACCAAAGTCTTGTACGTAAAGGCATTTGCTAAAATTATGCATGCTACGTGCTAAAATTATCTGAGTATGCACTGATATTGAGTGCACAAGAGCACATCTTTCATTAGCCTGTAGGAGCATCTTGTTTGTTTCCTGCATTCTAGAATAGCCAGTATTTATCAGTAAGCCCTTTAATAAAGGTAGGTTCTTTTGGCTTTCCTTATATTTGGGCAATGACCTAATAAGGGGGCAGCATGTGGCTCAGTGGGCTAAGCCTGTGTACCGTAATCACAAGGTCGCAGGTTCAAACCCAGCCTCAGCA
>JAODKF010000038.1:12432890-12453188 GCA_026779585.1 Mormyrus proboscirostris | reverse complement strand
AAGAATTTCCCCAATAAAGGAACTTCCCCACGGGGATCAATAAAAAGTTGTGATTATTATTATTATTATTATTATTAATCAGTATTACCTTCATTATTCTGTTTTGTAATGTGTTCCTTCGTTGGAAAGACATGTTGGACTTTAATACTTTATGGCCTCATCTAGGCTTTTTCTATACAATGAAACTGCACTACATGTGACATGGAAAGGCTTTAAAAGGAGATTTTCAAATCCAAACACGTTATTGACTGGAAGCAGAGTTAACTTGAAATGATATATAGTTTTTGACCAGATGGCTGTTATACTTCTGGGCATGTGAAAAATTGCGGAAGAGTGATTGTAATACCGGTGTGAAGGTCCCCCCCTCCCCAGTTTGCCTCAGTTTTAGAAAATACATTTTCTAGCTGGATATCTGTACAGCTATTAATTCCAGTTATTCTGCAGCAGGAAGCTTTCAGCATAGCAGTTTATTAATAGAAAGGAAATAATCAACTGACAATGAGTACAGATATGGAAAGAAATGTCCCACCACACACACACACACACACACAACCTCAACTGTTTTCAAGCGAACATATAGCTATATTGGATGTCAGTTTTTTGTTCTAATTTTGAAAGGGCCATAAAAGAAAAGCTGCCTGCTTCCATTTGCACTGCCACTCTCTGGCATTGCCTATAAGTTGCTGTCTATCACCACGTGTGAAACTTCAGTCCCACCTCTCATTCTTGCGAAGCCGCCAGCTTAGACACTTCTAAACTCTGGCAGTGTAAAAACACAAGCTCTGCCTGAATAATATAGCTGGTTGCAATCTATAAGCCCATAGGAATCACCTTAGAATTAGATTTTAATTACCAAATTACCAATGTCATATTTTTATTGCAAAAACTTTGTAACATCTAACTATATCTACAGCAAAATTGATATGGTAAAAACAAAATGTTGCTGTTTCTCAAATCTAATCACAGATTTTCTTTAACTTTATGTCTTATAATAGTTTACTTCGAGGCATTCATTCAGTAAAATTTCATTGTCATGGAATTTGAATAGTGTTTAAATTACAGATACTCAGGAATGTTTATTTTGATGGTAGTCCTCAATTAAATCAGATAGTGTTGGCCTGAGTATGTGTAGATTAAGGTTTATTGTACTCGTGAAATGTTATTTTCTGTACTTCTCTACAAGTATATTGCATTTAAGATGTTCTAAACTGCTCCAACGTATCATTTAGCAGCTGGCTAAATCTTTTCTTTTATGTGAGTCAACTTCCCTGAGAATTAGACTGAAGGCATTTGCAGTGGGAGTAATTAAAGACTGATGCTTACCCTGAAGTTGACGAGCATGACTCAGGACCAGACCAGACTGGATTGCATTCTGCATCCTTGCCTCATTTATAGATGTATTAACATTAGTTGTCTTGTGTGCTCCTTCACATCTTTATGGTAAAAGCCTTGTGGTGATCATTAATTTAGAAGACCGAAAATGGACCATATGAATACTGCTGATATGTTTTAATCAGTGGCTGTGTCCTTGTATACAAGTCATCTTTATATTTGTATCAGAAGCTATGTAGAATTAACTCGGCTGCCATGGGGTTCCATACAGGTGTTAAATTTTCCACTAATTGAATTTTCCATATTCCACAAGTAGTACTGTAGTGCTCTTGGAGTCTGTAATATCAGTGTTTTTATTTGCCTGTGGACACCACACACATCAAGGAAAACACGCATTGGGCCACATGGGGAGGTACCACCTGAACCCTTGTGTGTAATGCACTTTCCAGGAGCCTGGTGACACGTACCTTTTCTTTCATCTCTGTGAAGGTTATCTAACTTTAATGGGCATTATGTGTTAAGGTAGGCATTTAAAAGAAAACATTTGATACTAGACAGGATTAGTTTATTGTAGTGTCTCATGTTTCTGTTCTTTATAAAATTTGCCCGGTTGTTCAGTCAGAACCATGAATGATACTCAGCTTTGTATTACTTGCACTGAGGGTCTTGTGTGATGTGGCATGTGTTGTGATAGTATGTAGTGCACTTTGTATATGTACTTGGTTTGTCTATACCTCTATAAGCTGCTTATCTCAAATGAGATCAATCCTGCTTCGGCAGGCCAGCTGTATGTGGTGGTCAATGACACTGGGCTCTTGTCATTTTTAGCCTGCTGCATGCCTTTGTCTCCTTACCTCTGAAAGATGCACTGTGTCGGTTCCGTTTAAAAATAGAGCACGTGGAATCCCAAAGCGACCTGAGATTGCAAATGTGGCAGCCCTGTCCCACATTCTAGCACCTCTGTCCTCTTGGCCCACAGACTGTCAGCCAGTATGTTTGTGTTCTTGCTGCTCTCTGATGCCTAAACCTCCAATTCAGACATGGATGAAAGCTTTCATGCTGCTTTCTTTCCCCCTTCAAGATGTGCTGTTCTGTTGGTTGTGGTGGATGTGGAAATGGACCTGGCAAGCTGTAACAATCGAGATGGAAGAAAGGTCTGAGCTAGAACTGCAAGGACCCTAGAGATTTTTCTGCAGGTTATACCTCTCAAAACACACACACCCCATGGTGCCATCACTGTGCATCAACATCTCCCTGCCTTTGCAGTGATGCTACAGCCCTAACCCTCTGGATTACTTAATTAACCATCAATGGGCTTTCACCCTCACCCTAGAAATTGGCAATCCATGATTGCCCACCTGTGTGACCCTCCAAGCCAAGCAGGGGTCAAGGTTGGTGTGCCGTGTTTGAAACCAGTGACCTAGGGGCCAGCTAAATGAAATGTGAGGACATCTGGGTACAGACAATGGGTGCTTGGGCTGCATAGATAGCTATCAGTCTTGCATAATCTCCACAACATTATCACTAAGTTGTTGTTGTTATTGTGATCACTCCAAATGAAAGCAATATAAATGGAGGGTAAAATACAGGTTTTTGAATTTGTAACTGGTCGTCAAAATTTCATTGCTGGTTAGCTGGGGACTGTGGTCTGTTAGTGTTGCTGTCATGGACCAACAGTCAGTTCGCTAACTAAATGAAAGGGTGTGTCACATTCTGGGCAAGAACATACTTACTGTGCATATGCACGCCACGGCCAGTTAACATTTCTGTGTGTGTGTGTGTGTGTGTGTGTGTGTGTGTGTGTGTGTGTGTGTGTGTGTGTGTGATGCTATAATGTGGGGTTCGAGCTGGGGTCTGGGCACCACAAATTCCCTCACACCAGTCTGGCCCATTAAAGTGGGTCATTCACACAAAGCAGGCACTTGTATGAGCCCAAAGGCCAGCCTGGTTTAGGGGATGACTTCATCTCTTAGAAATGTGGGCAGACAAAGAGATGTTCGGCTCTCAAGAGAGTGCTGCTGGTCCCCTCCCCCTCTCAGTCAGCCGGCACAAGCCCCCAGGCCCCCCCCGGCCCCATGTGTGGTGAGAGTTCCGCAGACCGCCTCTGCGTGAGCATTTGTGTGTTTGTGTCTCGTGGTGGGGGAGTGACTTCAAGGGCAGCTCTGAGACTGTAGCTTTGGTAGCCTGTCAGGCGGACATTATTGAATTCCATCTATTTTTGTTTCATTTTCTTGTTGAACCAGTTTGCTTTTCTTGTGCTTGTGAAAGAAGTTTAATGCAGTAAATTTTGGTGATCCTCTATACCAATTGCATTAGTTAAATAATTTAATTATTTTGCATCTTTAGAATTTTTTTAAAGATAACCACACAAGGGTTTATAATATTAAATGTGAAGCTAAAACTCATTGGTTAGCTTATTAGCTTTTATTAGCAGTTAATTAGCTTCCTTTCTGGTCCTTGAATGCATTGAAAGTGGGACTTTCTCAAATTTGGTGAATGAGTAACTTTTTTTCTTTGTTCATACAGGGGGAAGTTTGCTGTTGTGAAGAAGTACATTGAAAAATGCACAGGAAAGGTATATGCCGCCAAGTTCATGAGAAAGAGGAGAAAGGGCCAGGACTGCAGGTTAGAGATCATCCACGAGATTGCCGTCCTGGAGCTGGCCACTTCCTCCCCATGGGTTGTGGACCTGCACGAGGTCTACGAGACGGCCAGTGAGATGATCCTGGTGCTGGAGTTGTGAGTACACGTACCGCACATCCACATCACAAATTATAATTTATGAGAAAAGGCAGAAATCCTCTAGAAACATACTCCCACTTGGGTTGACATCCTGTTGCTTTCTGTGTTGGTTTGCTGGCACACACATTTTCCTGTTGGAATCCCATCTATTGTGAGTCATTGCCATTCCCGGATGGTGCTGGTATACCAGCTTTGATGCCCCCTGGAAGATGCTTCTGAGACCGTGGGATAGTTCGGTACATGCTGGCAACAGATGCAGAAGATGTGCGTTCCCTGCCATACATGGGGGGTGGGCTTCCCGCAGCATGGCGGCATCGCATCTCGTGTTGTGTTTCCAGCCATGCCACCAGCAGCTTTGCTGGTTTTCATCTGTGAATGAAATTTTGGTGTGTTTCTTCAGTTCTCTACACATCCTGTGTTGATGGGTGTCATTTTCTCAGTGATCTGAGCCACAGCCTTTCGAGCCCTCAGATCTAAAAGGACAAATTGCCAAAGCTGCACCTGGTGTCATGTTTCTCCATACAAAGGGGATATGGCTGGCTTTACAGCTACTGTGCTGCATTTATGACTGTTCAGGCAAACCGGGAAAGTGCCAGTAACGTCATGTTGCATCTGTAGTCACGTGGGAACCATTTGCGCAATCAGGTACCTTGATCAGTGTCGACAGAGCAAAGTCTTCCAGGCGTAGAGGGCAACTGTCAGGCTGTTGTTGAGAGGTGCTAAGACACTTTGCAATTATAATCCTTTGGAGAGGGTTGCACAGTGTGGGAAAGGCTATTGCTGGCTGTCTTCCAGGGAATTGAGTACAGTAACGTGCGGCTCAGTCATGTAGAATATTTCGGCCCATGCTGTGTGGACAGCATATGCAGAAGACCATTCTTTTTCAAACTTAACGGATCATGAAAGGAATTCTCAAAGACCCTGCGTGTTTGCTAAGGACAAGCTTCAAAACTAGTAAAAGTCACTAACAGCTGCAATGCTGTTTTCTCTATGTTCTGCAGTTTCAACACAGTCCCAGAACATGCTAAGGTGAATTGCAATTGTTAAATCGTCTGTAGGTACGAATGTGTGTATATGAATGGTGTGTCTGCTGGGCCCTGGATTCTCCCCTGCATTGTACCAGTAGCTTCTGGGATGGGCTTCACATTCCCACAACCCTGCATAGGACAAGCAGCTATGAATGATGCATGGATGCATGACTCAAAATGCAGATGAATTGTGAACGTTAAAGCTTTTAATAGTAAAAGCAATTCAACCAGACGGCCGCTTGAAGTTCTGTGTCATATGTATGTACAGGATACTACTGGGTTGAATGTTTTCACCTGGTGATCTCTTCGCCACTCGAGAGCTATCATATTTTATTTATTGGACCTACGGCATGGTTATCATTTACAATACAAAGTTATTCCACTAATAAGCTGACTAGTTGTTTCCCTGCTGGCATCATTAAAACTATATCTATTATACATTGAATTCCGATATAGTTTTGTCTAATATCGCCGGTGCCAGCAGTGCCGCACCATATACTTAAATAATTAAGTACAAACTATTGCAGTGATTATTAACGTCAGTCTAACATAGAAATTCTGTTGAATCTTTTAAACATTAGAGCATTATTAACAAAATTTCAAGAAATGTTTTAATTGAAATGTTAATGAGAATATCAGATTTGTGTGGGGGGGAGGGGTGAATTGTATTAAATGACTAAATTTAAAATAATTGCTTATCAATAAATTTCAGATCATTCGAAAAATTAGACTGATCGAATAATCTAAAAAATAATAGCTGGATTAATCATTTAAAGAATAATCGTTTGGGACAGTACTAATTTGGTTACGGAAGTATAGTAATTTTGAATGATTCAATCACATAAAAAATAACATTGCATAAAATTATTGAAAACATACGTTTCAATCAGTAGGGCAAAATTTAAAGTTAATAGATGGAGGATAAGTCATGAAATTAAACGTTAATCTCTGCCAGCCAAGGCCAGCATTGCCCTTGAGCCTGTGTTACTCTTCCAGCCATTCATTTTAGACAAACTGCCTATAATTAAAGTCTAATGAGGATCAGGCAGCGCGTTAGCTGATTAATTTCTCTGACAGATTAGCCTTTTAAGCTAAGACTGCTTTATTGGAATCCACCCGAATGCATTTACGTAAACAAAGCGAGATCTCAAAATAGACTTGGACACTTCAGCAAGGCTGTTGCATCTGTGTGTTGTCAGAATGCTGAGAATGAGTACTGAGAAAAATGCAATGTTCTGTTTATTGGACTTTTAATAGCTATTCAAATTTTATAGTATGCAAGTGTGGAGGTCAGCTTTAAGCTGAAAATGTAAGGGAGCTATATGTTTTCTTTATTAATGTAGTTTCTGTTGCGGGGAATCCCTGGGTGTGGTTCTGATGGCTGCCATCAACTCACTGATGGGAAAAAGATGGCTGGTTAGAGCAGGTCTCAAAGAGAGGGTCTTTCTCATGCGGAAGCTGTGGTATGCTAAACAGAGCCCCAGGCCAGGCCAGCCCGCGGTGTAATGGAAATGAGGGCGGATCGTGGAAACTCCTGTCTGCGCAGCACCGTGAAGGCGTCCGCACAGCTATGGGGGGGGCGCGCGGTATTATTCTGTGGCCGCACATGAGCCCGGAGGACTGCGGTGGCTGGCCCAGTACATCGGAGGTGGGGAGGGGAAGGGGAAATGAAACAGAGTGAGGGGGTTTTCTTCAACTACACTGTGATTCATTACAGATCCTGAGCGGGACAACCCTGTCAGCAGCCCATACAGAGCTCCCTGGTGCCCGTCACGCACTACATAGGCTCCATTAGTCTCCTCTGTTAAAGCCTTTTTGTTTACAAGATCTTCAGTCTCTTTCCAGCCGCTGCTGACCAGCGGGACGCGGGAGGACGGGACGTCGGTCAGCTAAATCAGTCTCTGCAAAAGACCCTGATGAATCGCTTCCTCTGTTGGCCCAGAAATGGGAGTCCAGTAGTGTAGGATGATTTAATTGAGGATGTCATGTGAAACCACTGAAGTCCCCCACCCACTGCCAAAGCTAGAGTGAAAGTTAGTACTGACACAGCTGCTCCAGTTAAACTGCAAAGAGGGCTTCAGTTTAATAAGGTGTAAGGTTCAGTGTTTCCGCTTGTTTTCTCTATCATATATCTGAAATATAATAAAGTGTGTTGATCTTTATGGTGTACAGGTAAGTCGTAAACCCTCTGGGGTGTTTCACAAGCTTTTAAACCTAGCCTCGCCTTTTCTGCACACAAGCCCAGTGAAAAGCCTCCGTAAGTCGCACGCGACCTTGAAACATATGCTTCAGCAGCTAAGGGAGGCCATGCTAGGAGAATAATAGACCCTTCCACCCCCACACTGACAAGTTACAGTGCCACAGGTCCCTTCTCAGGGTCACCAGAAGGTTTTCATTTTCAGCTTGTTCCCCCCTCCCCTGTCCGTCATAGGCTGTATCTTAGTTCAATGGTGGTAACTGGTCTTGAAAGCTAAGGGGAGTGACTATAAAGTAAAAACAGACAATACTAATGGGGTCTAAGAGGATAGAGGGCACTTGAGAAAACCAGTGCTAGGCTCATTTTTTGTGTTTTTAAATTTAATACCTGGAGTTTGTGGTTTGCTTCAGCAAAGTTTTTGCTTCTGTCCTCCTCTCTCCATTCTGTACAAACTGTACAAGCCTGCCAGGGCTCGACTATAATTACAGCTGGCCAGTGCAGAAAGAGAAACGTCCGCATTTTCCTTCATCCCAAGACTGCAGAGAGGCACGGGACACCCTGACCATGAGCCATTTTCCGAGAGGGTGGCTGACACCCTGCAAACTTTCCAGGCTGTTGGTGTCTGCATGAACTCACATTTATTCAGAGAGCAGTGTCATTTCTGCTAGTCATCAGGGAGACCAGATCCTCAGGAGGGGCTTGGAGGTTTTAACTCTAGCATTCTGTAAGCTGGCTATGTTGTGCCTGGCATAAATTTATATGGTACTGGGATGTGATTTAAAAGGGTAGTGGAGGACCACTATCGAATGAAAAGACCTGAGTCGAGTCTCTGAGAAGCAAAAACTATAAACACGGCGGAAAAATATTTTCCCAAGCCATCCTCAATGTGCTTATTCTCCCTGTGTAATTAGTGAGTGACCGCAGCAATTGGAGTAAGCCAACAGACAGCTGAAACACACAAGGTTTTCCGTTCGAGTGATCCCACTCTTCTGTCACCATGCAGACACCTAGTGGTTATGCAGGGAATTGCATGTGATTTCCAAACTGCCATTTTACAGAAATTTCTTGGTGAATATATGGTCAAATTTGAATATAGCATGAAACTTATTCGCAGGTTTTTAAAACTTATAGAATCCCATATTTTTTTTCATAAGCCCAGGACAGTCAGGCTCCAGTAGACCCAGGATGCAGTGCCCTTTGTACACCACCTGTCTGTCCATCAGTCGACCACAGGCCCATTATCTCTGCTCTTCATAGTCTCAACTTCACACTCTGACAGACAGACTATTATTTGCATAAGTTTGTTACTGTGTGTATTTAAATAAAGACACCACTGAAATACCACTTGGGGACCGGCCTATGTGGCGAATCAGATTAGGGCTTGGCAGCAATAACACTGACCCTGGATAACCCAGAGCGTAAGGCCTCATCCCACCGCGGCAGTGACTCTAGCCCACACCATGAACAGTTTGGCTCTGAGCTTCTCTGTTTTCCCTTGGTACAGAGCTTCCAGCTGGCTGTTAGAATGGCAGGAAGTGACCCTGTTCACCCTGTCTGCACAATCCATCCTTTTAGTGTTTCCTAATCCCTATTGGGAATCTGACCTAATCAGTGCAGGCAAACACCTGCTTTTTCACGCATTTGTCATTTAGTATGTTTATTATTGTTGTAAGGAATAGAGGACTTGCAAGCTTTGCATAAGTTTTTAAGGGTTTGAAAATGACCACAAAACAAATATTAAAACGTTTAGCTGGTACCTGTGTATTTTTTTTAGGATGCTGAGGGAGACAGATTAGTTTTAGTGTTTAGTGATAATAGGAGTGTAAATTTCTTGCCTATTTCAAAAGGGGAAGAGGATTGCTGGTGGAAGTGAAAGTGCCAGCACTCCCAAAGCCACATGCCATCTGCAAGCAAACTTGTGAGCTGGTGGATGTGAAAAAGGAAATGCTGTTTTTCCCCCATCATCATCCATCTGCTTTAATGTTGAGAACTAGTGACACCCCCTTGTATCACTTGGTAGTAGCTCACTTGGCCTCAGGGTGTCTTTTGGAATGGGAGACCTTTCATGACCCCTTAATACCCCTCCCCCTTCCCCACCCTGCACATTCAGAACTCAACTGATTTTATGAATATTGAGCTTCTGTAATAGGTTCGGAGTCCACACAAGCCGCTGGTTGCTTTCTGTGTGGTGTACTGATGTATGTGTCTGTGTGTTTGCCCACAGTGCTGCCGGGGGAGAAATATTTAACCAGTGTGTTGCTGAGCGGGATGAAGCCTTCAAGCCGGAGGACGTGAGGAGGCTGATGAGGCAGATTTTGGAGGGTATCGCCTACCTTCACAAGAACAGTGTGGTGCACTTGGACCTCAAGGTTAGTGGGTGTGGCCTCTAAAACACAGGGATCTTCTACTAGGTATAAATGTTGGGCCACTTAAAAGAGGGATTAGTCTTTGTGCAAATGAGAGCTCTCTTAGAGGAACAGACATTAATTGAGTTTTGTACACATATTACAAATCAACAATGCTGTATATATATTTTTTCTGACACCAATCTCATCGTTCCTCAGCCACAGAATATCCTTCTGACCAGCGATTCTCCCCTTGGAGACATAAAGATAGTGGATTTTGGGCTGTCACGCATGGTGAGCAGCAACCAGGAGCTACGGGAAATCATGGGCACCCCAGAGTACGTTGGTGAGTTGGCGCTTACTCGATCCAGGAAAAGGGGCATGTTCTAATGACAGGAGTCCAGCTGTGTGGGCTTTGTCTGATTTTAGTACATGACTGTTCTTGGGCTTTGCAGGTTTATAATTTTATTTTAAAATGTAATGACCTTTTTCTGTTTTTTCAGCTCCAGAGATTCTAAATTATGAGCCAATAAGCACAGCAACAGACATGTGGTAAGACCAGCACTTGGATACATCTTTTTTGTAACTCCTGTGTCGAACGCTAATTAAAACCTCTGGAAGCTGACATGTAATTAGAACCAAATCGTTACTTTCTTCACTTTTCCATGAATGTTTTTTGCGGTAGTAACATTTGCCACGTACACATGAGAGTGTTTGGGGTTCCCCGTTATGGTCTTTCTGTAGTTTCCCAACCTGTCGTCATATTCTCCTAATTTTCATCATATCCTCATAATACATCACGACCCTGGCTGTCATTAGCTTGCAGTTGCTTCACAATATCCATCTATGTATAAGCACTGACCCAGTGCTTACAGAGTCACAGTGGATGTGGCACACATGCCCTGGACAACAAAGACACGAGTTCATCTAATGATGCGCAGACATGAGGAGAACATGCAAATTCCACACATGCAGGATTATAAATTTTTAATTACAGTTTGATTTTATAAAGCGAGAAGAGATGTGGTTTTCAGATGTGGGATTTAGTATTATGCCGTATTAATACATGGCTGCACTGTGGTATCATGCTTTAAATAATCTGTTTCTGGTGCCGTGAACCTCACTTCCGCTACATCCCTGTACCTCGACTGACCTCTGGTCTGATGCGGGACGTGCTTCCCTTTCCCCCATCAGGAGTATCGGCGTGCTGGCTTACATGATGCTGACAGGAACCTCTCCCTTCCTCGGTGACGACAAGCAGGAGACCTTTCTCAACATCTCTCAGATCAACATCAGCTATTCGACAGAGGAGCTACAGGGCATTGAGCAACCTGCCATTGATTTCATGAAATCCCTGCTCATCAAAGAGCCACAGTAAGTCAGCTAAGGGACAGCTTCCATCGGGATGTGCTGCTTTAGCCTCTCAGTATTAGCCTGCAGAATAGCAGGGAGGCTGAAGCGATTTCCACAGTGAATCTCACACTCTAGCAGCACCGGACTGTATGTGCACTTGTGCAACTGGTCATTTTGATCCAACAGTAGAGTCTGGTAGAGGTGAGCAGCTAATCTTGCAGTATTGTGATCCTGTTCTGATGTGTAATTTGCAAAACGGACTGGACCTCACACACTCTTTCACACACTTATATAATACCATGCAAAAGTCTTGGGCAGTCAAAATAAATGTTTAAATAAGTCTGTAGTAAGTGTATCTTTGCTCAGAAATACAGTTTAACATTAAAACGTGTAACAGTAACACAATAAAAGCTAACAAGTATTTGTTCTGTTGTTCAGAAAGTTATTGCTAAGGTTCCCCAGCCATTTCGTGTATTCCTTACATTTCACCGGCAGCACAATTAATTTCCATCTGGGATCAATAAAGTTCATCTAATCTATCTAATTAACTAGTTAACTCAATGAGATATTGATTAGCTAAATAAGGTGTGTTAGTGGTCAACTCAAAAAATGTTTGAGTCAATTGAACAGTTGCTGCCAATGGAAATGTTTAGGAGATTTTTGAAATGACTAATGTGCTTTGACAAACATCATAGTTTTACACCAACATTAAGATCACTTACACTTTTTCTTTGACTGCCTTAGTCTACTGTATGTACACATGCTCACTCGTGCTAATGACCCAGACAAACCGACCGATCGTGTTCACAGGCAACGCGCCACTGCAGAGGAGTGCCTTCAACACCCCTGGCTCCAGCTGCCCCCTCCCCCAAAGGAGGCAGAAGGGGCAGGTGACACCGCATCAGGGCAGGCCTGCTCCGTGCCGCTCACCATCAGTGAGTCGGGCGAAGGCGAGGAGGGCGCCGTGTCAGAGGAGCTCATCGTCATGGCCGCCTACACACTGGGACAGTGCCGGCAGTCGGACAAGGAGAGCATAACCCCCGACCCCAAGGCAGTCTCCAAGCGCTTCAAGTTCGAGGAGCCCTTTGGGACCCTGCAGGAGGTGCCCGGGGAGTTCATCTTCTGAAGGGCCCTTTCAACCCACCTCGCCGTCCAGACTGAAGCCAAACCACCTTTTTCTTCATTTTTTTTTTTTTTTTTTTTTTTTTATTTGTGCTGCTTTAATTCTGCTGGATAAGTCAGAACTGAGCCACGTGATGCAGTGACGTCGCTTCTTCCTTTGGCGTCTGGGGCTATGCTCATGGGCTAAGGCACGAGAGAGCAGGCCGGCGCCATCCCTTTCGTTTGTTTCGTTTGCCATTTGCAAAAGTGAACTGTTTTTCTTTTGTTATTTACCAGTATAGAACTGATTTGTTTAAGGGAGGTGTGGGAAGGTAAATATGTATATAAAACAGAATGCTAATATTGTTTTAAAAGTAAGTATAAATAAAACAGTTTAAAAAAGCCATTGCACAATTTAGACCCTAAACTTGTAGATCCATGTTTACGGTCAGCTCTCGGGTTTATATCTGTGAAGCAATAATTATATTCACCATATACTTTACTTTTTATGCCGAGTAAAGCTTTTAGCTGTCCTGTCAACTGGTTCCTGTTAATCCGAGTTTGTCTCCATTTAACTACATATTTTTTTATGGAACAGATTTGAATATGAATACCTTTGAATCCACAAATAAATGTTCCCAGCAACCCAGGGATCTTTCTTGATTATAAGATTTTTTTTCGCTTACCCACAACACTGTGAAGCTTTGCATGAAATGTTTAAAGAAACCGAATAGTGTTTGCCAAAGCACAAAAACCAGCAATACATCAGGGATATTTGATTATAATGTTTTGTAATTGTATACTGGTACAATAAATCTGAATAGCTAATGTTGAATCGAATGTTAATAAATTAGAAATATTGCTATTTAGTTGCTTGGCTAATACTTATTAGTGACACTCTCCTATCTGTTGGTACAGCTGGGCTTTGTCTACCTGAGCATTTCAGAGTAAACTTCCTGCTTAAGTGAAACTTTAGCTGCCAGCTTTCGGGTTTATCCTTTTTTAGTAAAATCCTTCAAACCTGATAAAATTGCAATTTATATACCTTATAACAGGATCTTGGTTTATTGAAAGAATGGGTGTCAGAATGTTTTGACGTTTTCTTTGATGCCCTGCCTCTCCCAAGTGTCTCCAGCTATATTGTAAGGTGAGAAATGTCACCTCCAGAGTGACCTGCTTTCTTAATCTTCACACTTAGTGCCTAATATTCATAGGGAATGTGATAGCCACACCATCTGCTTTCCAGAAGCAGCCTTCCTGGGTGTCTGATCAGGCACTGACTCGCAGAATGTACGTCAGGAGGTTACCTTCAGGTGTCCTGCTGTCAGCCCAGGGAGTTTGGCTGCCTCCCTCTGTTCCTGCAGGGCCTTCTCACATGTCCTGTCAGATCAGCACAGACATGGAAATGTGGTGGGAGGTGTGGGTGGCACCCTGGGGAAACATGTTCCCAAGTGTGGCGTTCTGCTCGGGGACAGCCAGCCTTTCTTTGATACCAAATGCAATCTGATGTGTATCGCTTAATAAGAAAAACAGCTGAAATTGGTTATCTTTATGGTACCCTGTCCCTCCTACTGTGTAAAGCATTTTCTCACAGTAAATGGACTAATTGTCCAATCAAAAAGTGTCTGTAGCTATAGCACAAAACCACAAATGTGTTTCGGAGGTTGCTGATGGTTGTGATAGATGCATCATCTGTACGTTGTATACTAAAACGGCCTTACTCTAGCCTTATTTTATAATAATGGTGTTTTCATCATGGGCTCAAATTCTGACTTTCTATATGCCATGATGCTGGTTACTGCTGTACCTCTACTTATTATCTCCCTGTATGCAAAGCAACTCATGTTTTGGAAACAATGTTTAATTCATACATATGAAGAACAGCGCTGGTCTTTCTGACTGTCTGATTTAAATGTGGCTTGCAGCTGACTTCATAATTTGCATCTGATTTGAGGAGTCAGTCCCTCCCTGTGTTACTGTTGGATGCTGGAGATAAAGCCCTCCACCATAACATAACACAAAGGTGCAGCATGCAAGAGTATGATTAATAGCAAGGTAAACTGATCACCACTGAAATCTTCTTCCGGCCTTAAATTCATCATATACACCTGCATTTTCTATTCTGTTTATGTATTTTTAACTTGATTACCCCCCTAATTACTCTATATACTGCAGCTGGTGTTGAGATTACAGGTGCAGGAAAGCATGCGTCAATGTTACTGGTCTGGGCAGCTTTGGGAGCTGCAAGGTCATGTTCCAGGAAATGACCCCATCCACAGGCTCCACTACATGTCACACATGCCCTCAAATGAGACTTTGAATGGTTTCAAGTTTTATTGTCATATACTGATAACAATGTAGTTTCATTACTCGCAATGAAATTCTTAGACTCATGGCCCCCCCAACTTTACATATACTCACAAACACATATAGACATATAACATATAATGTGTACTGTCCTCTGCAGCCTTGTGCCTCCAGTCTCCTCTGATCATTTGCTTTCGTTAATGTAGTTATTCTCTTGTGTTCTTCCAAGCTTTGTCTGCTGTTCTATACAATAATAATTATATTCAACAAAAACTAAAAACTTGTCCCTTTTAAGCTGAAACTGGGTGTTTTTCAGCCCTCTCCGCTACTGTACTTACAACATAGATTAAATAAAGTAACTGCAGTGTTTAATGTTCTCCAGTAAACTGCACAGTAAGCATTTGATGTCAGGATTGGGGAAAAAAAAACCTGTTAAGCAACAAAGTGGCTGAGTTTACCTATAAATACAGCTGGGTGCGCCACCGATGCATCTGCCTTTCTTAGAGGTCCAAAGCTGAACTCCAACCTGCAGACAAAAGTGCCATGTTGGTAACCACTCTGCCACCTTCTGGCCCTGTGTCTTTATTTCATAACATCCCATATTGAAGGCTTGCAGTATTTGATGTTTGTTGGTGAAGCAGGCTGAATGTTAAGATTTAATATATTAATGTCCTATTGTGAAAGTAGAACTTCTAAGCAGTTTTATGATTCTGTTAGCATGTGTTTCCAGTATTTTTTTTTAAAAGAAACCTACATCTTATAAGAATGAACAAATATCAGTGTTTATACCCAGCCAAGAAGAACAAGACTCAAATCCAGATATTGATGTTTCTGAGGTGACCAGGATGATGGAAATTTAACTGCTGTGCTAGTGCCATCTAGTGTAGAACATTTGTTATACACCTATTTCACATAAATGACATGCCGTGGAAATCCTGCCCTCACAATGTGGGTCGAGTTTGCATGCTCTCCCCATGCTGCATGGGTTTCCAGTTTTTTCCCCTCAGTCTCAAAACGTATATTTAGGCTATGTCCCTAAATTGGCAAAAGGGCGTATGTGTGTATGAAATATATAGCGGGGACCAAATTGACCCCATTTTCTTTTCAGCCTGTTGACCAAATTTGAAAACCCAGCACTATACACTGGCTTAATGGTGGGAGGATAGTATTGTTGCTTCACAGCAATCTATTTTTGTAACATTTGTCTGACTGTAATTGTGGCCTAATTTGCTCATCCTCCCTCTGGCTGCTTTGTTTTATTGACCTTGTCCTTTAATGTATTGGGATAGAAGACAGACAGGGCTAGCTGTTCACTTCAGTATGGATGGCCAGACAGGATATTGATGGTTTTTTGTGTGTAGCTCAACTGGGCTAAGCATGTATACCTGGTAAATGGACTGCATTTATATAGCACTTTTTCTCAATTTTTGAATATCTTGGCTGATTCTCCCAGTATTAATTATTATGCAGTAGATTGAATTGTGGAGTTTCTAAATTTGGTCTTTTGTGTCCTTCCCTACAACATATGCCTCACATTCACCCATCCACACACCAGTGGCGGAGGCTGCCATACAAGGCGCCAATCTACTCACCGGGAGCAATTAGGGGTTCAGTGTCTTGCTCAAGGACACTTTGATGGGGTCAGGAGGAATCAGAGCTCAAACCTGCAACCCTCCAGTTGCCGAACGCTAGCACTACCTCCTGCGCCACCATATACCTGTGTTTGGAAGATTGTTGGTTCAAGGGAAAATAACCACTTGTCCCTTAACCCCCAGCTCCAGTGGTACTGCACACTGGCTGACCCTGTGCTGTCACCCCAAGCTTACTCTCACCTGTATATGTGTCTCATGGAGACCAAGATGGGGTAGGCAAAAAGAGAATTTCCTCATTAATAAAACATCTCAATTCAATTCAGGGTTTGAAATCGGTTTGAAATCCCGCGACCCGACCTCGGATCAAGTGGGAGATGATGGATGGATGGATGGATGGATCCAGCTTGTTATTTCTTCTTCAAATCAGATGTTTAGAGACATGTTTTGGTTTATCATCCATTGCCCAACTGGGACTCATCCTCTTGCTACAAGTGGATCAGATGAATGAGAAATAATTTCTACGCTGATGAATGATGATCCTTGTTCAGTGAATTCTCAATATACACAAGGTACGACCATGCGTCCTAAAATATAACTCAAGTGCACATTTGCAAGAGGTGAGTAGTAAGGCACAGTCAGTGGAGAAGTAGAGCTTAGAGATTCTTGGTGTTTTGTAAAAGTTAATGTCCTATTTCCTATTTTTGAATATCTTGGCTGATTCTCCCAGTATTAATTATTATGCAGTAGATTGAACTGTGGAGTTTCTAAATTTGGTCTTTTGTGTCCTTCCCTATCTTCCAGTGGGCATAGTAATGGGTCATGCTGCTCACACCCCTGTGACGTGAAAAGCTTCAGCAAACGATGAACAGCAGATGAGAGACAGGCGGGTGGAAAGAAGGATCTCCATGGGGGAGCTCAGTAGGAGCATGTGCCGTGGAGGCTGCTCGCCTGGGCTTGGCGGTGGGGGGGACTGGCGCGCTCGCTGACACAGCAATTTGTAGCTCAGACAGAGGGTGACCGAACACCCGCCCGAGTCATTCAAAGCGAGCTGGGATTGAACGGCATGTCACATGGAGGACAGGCCCCCTGGGGAGGATCATTAAAGGTTCAGGGAAGCGTGTTTACCCTTCCATAACTAGGGCTCCGAGTGTGAAGGCGAGGACACAGCAACCTACATATCATTTATTCTCCTCCTGATCTGACAGACGAGCTCCTTGGATGTTCTCCGCCTCACCGTTTTCACCCCCATATTAGCAATGAGCGGCTAAGCTATTTGCTTGCCACCAATGCGACAGTCCTGGGGCAAAAGCCGCCATGTAGTTAGCAGGTAGCTATAGGGTTAAAGACATGCGGTCATGACCTGAAGACTGTGAGTTCAAATCCCAGTAGGGCTCTCAGTGTTGTACTGTTGGGCAGGGTATACAGTATAACCCATATCAGTGTAATGAATATTGAGTAAAGCTCTCTAAATACATATCAAAGGTTTAGTGCTTTAACAGGTGGCAAAAAGCTGCACCCATGTAATGAGATAACAGCATATCCCATAATTCAGTTCAGCTGCTCTAATTCCTGTTTTAGATTTAATTTCTGCCATTCACTCGACAGGTGCAAAGTTCAGGTCCAGAAAGTAGAAATCCAGATCAAGATTTTGTTTCAACCAACTACTTGACTCTAAATGTCACAGTCATATGGTACCCAACTAGTTGGTTGGAACAGAATCGTGGTCTGGATTGTTCTTTTCTGAACCTGAATTTTCCCATCCCAACTCCAGCCCTGTGACACATAGCTGCAAAGTATTTTTCAGTTCCCTTTCGACCAATATACTTCTCTTATCTTTCCATATTGGGAATAGCCTAAAATAGCCAAACCCCATGCTATTTTGTTTTTCTCGTCCACTTTCAAAGCACCCTCACAATTACACGTTACCTTGGATGAATGCAATACGCTCAGAAGCTAAATGTGAAAAATATTAATAATGTAATAAGCTTCTCTCTGTGACCGTGACTATCTCTGTTTCAATTGTCCTGCTCCTTAAGACCTTTCCTGCTCTCCACACCTGCTAAAGTTTTGAATTTCATGAATCCTGTCTTGAAATGTGAGTTTGCCTTTTCTTCCAACACTATGTTTATATACTCTCTGGGGACAGAAACCCTCTCTCTATAATGGGACCCAGATACTTCACTAATGCTAATCCCTTTCCCACAGGCTTACAGATGCCTCTCATTCATTGTAGCTCTGTGTACTACTGTATGTAATATATCCCTTGTGTAATACGTTTTTGCAACCTTGGCAATGCATTAAAAGCTTACCATCATATCCCTATCCAGAGAGAGACACTGTATCCGACTGGTTAAATAATTCAGTATAGAGAAAAGTGCCTTATTCTTCCCCGTGGGGGAAATTGGATAGTTTTCACCAATCCCATCTTGTTCTTCATGAGAGACAGAGAGACATGTGCATGTACAGGTGAGAGAAAGTTTTGGGATCTGAGCTAGCCAGCATCTAGTACCTCTGAAGAAGCTGGGGTTAAGGACCTAGCAGTGATAGGATTATTCTACCGGTTATGGGATTCAAACCTGCAACCATCCCAACATATGCACATTGCCCTAAACAAAAGCCACTATAAAATTTGTTACTGTACCCTTGTGAAGAAAAAAATGTCTGCTGTTTAAGTCAGTGTTCATTCTCAATGATTTTTTTAATACAGAGACGTTTTATATTTGTATATGTTTATATTAACAGGGAAATCCATACTCTTACAGTGACGTCAGCCTTTGGGTGTGTTTGAGTTTCAGCATTTAGTTTCTGGCCGTTCTGACCCATGAAATCTGTCAGTATGAGAGCCCTGAGCATGACTGCCCATCCTCCATTTGTACGCTCTGACTGGGAGAATTTTCTGGGCATATTTTCCCAGCATATGTGTGCAGGGCCTCCAACAGAGCAGCGTCAGAGGCCGTCCTCGTTCATTACAGCCACAGTGGGAGATGCCGTGATTAATTCTGAAGGAAAGCTGCAGCCCCAGGGCTGTCGTAACTGGGGGGCGAGGCCCGTTTATTAATAGAGTTTATGCCAGGGATGAATTGATGTGATGGACTGCTTGACAGGGGGATGTCTATCAGAGCTCCCAGGACACCCGCTGCCCCCAGATCCAGCTCATACATCATCGTGCAGCAACTCCAAGCCATCGATCTGGGCCCGTTTGCAGCAAGCTGTTAGGAATGTGCCTAGTTCAGTCAGTGTTGAAGCTGACACCACCTGTGGTGGGCACCAGGGGTCGCTACCGAGGCATGGATACCCTGGCAGATTTAGGGGGCCCAGAACTTCATAGGGGCCTTTCAATGCATAAATTTATATGTAAAATTTGGCAAGGGGTGGGGGTATAACGTGACATTTTATCAGGGAGGGCAGAACTTTGTGCTACGCCCCTGTTAGTCAGCCATTGATTTTGTGCTTTTTAAACACAGTATGTTTACTCTGACGTTAATTAACAAAGTGTTTATTAATTTAAAATTCCTGATGTAATAAGATGAATGCAGGGTGGTTGATGAATGAGTATTCCTTTTTGTTCTTTTTATCACCAGTGTGTGTAGCCTCCTTTGTGCTTGACAACATCACTATGTCACTTAGCCATATTGTCATTTCTGACCATTTGACCTACTAATGGTAAACTGAAAAAAATACATCCAAGAATCAGAATTAGTGAGACTTGCCGATTGTAAATACAAGGTGTTCTGAATAATTCTGTTTGGTACAGTTTTCTGGGAGTGACTTTCCTTCATGAGCTTTGGTTGAGATATGATCTGTGTCAGGACTGAGTGTTTAAAACATTTTTGATATTTACTGATGACTTTGATGATTTTATCGGTGATAAAATAACGAATAATGGCTGAAATGGCAGCATGTGGCTCAGTGGGCTAAGCCTGTGTACCATAATCTGAAGTTCGCAAGTTCAAACCCAGCCTCAGCATGTCTGCGAGTCCTTGAGCAAGACACTTAACCCCCACCTCCCTGGGCGCCCCAATGGGTGGCAGCCCTTCGCGGACAGCTTGCTCTACCATGAGAAAGTTGAGGGAGGCGTGAAAAAAGAATTTCCCCAATAAAGGAATTTCCCCACGGGGATCAATAAAAAAAGTTGTGATTATTATCTATACCAAATCTCTTGGTGAAGTCATATCCTCTCATGGCTTCTCTTACCACTGTTATGCTGATGACACCCAACTCATTCTCTCCTTCCCTCCTTCCGACACTCACATCTCCACCAAGATATCTGCATGTCTAGCAGACATCTCAGCTTGGATGAC
>JAODKF010000038.1:12419832-12432790 GCA_026779585.1 Mormyrus proboscirostris | reverse complement strand
TTAGGTTCCTTTAAATCAGAGCTAGATAAGATTTTAACAACTCTGAGCTATTAGTTAAGTTCTCCCCAAGCAAGCTTAATGGGCCGAATGGCCTCTTCTCGTTTGTATATTTCTTATGTTCTTATTCCAATGTATTGTTGAGCGGGCAACTGGAGAGTAGACCTGTTTGGTGCACGCTCACACGCATGTAAAATGTTAGAAGTGTGTAAAAAGATTGCTTGACTGTTACCTGTTTAAAAGATTTCAGGTAGTTGAAGAGCCTGAAGAAAACAGAAAAAGGTAATATACTGTAGACTCATCTCTACCAATCCAACGACTGGAGAAAGTTTTTGAGAATTCTCCACCTGTGGTATTTCATTCTGCCAAACAGACGTCATTAATATATAAATCAAACCATTTTGTCTGTAATATTATCCTTTTAACCAAAGATGTCAATTCCTACTCACTACTCAGACTGTCCGACCCAAGTCTATCAGCCAGATGGGGGCTGGGGGAGCGCCCCCAACATGTTTCGGTCGATATCTCCTGTCCTGTTAGTTCTACAATCGAAATTTATCTCCAGATACTGACAGCCATGCCCTACCAACTTGCCATTTGGAGTATAAAGCACCGCCTACTTAGATTTTTTTGCTAATTTGCAAAATTGACTTCTGCCTTAAAGTCCTACCCTGTCTTACCAAATTAGACAAATGAGGTGTCAAACTGATCAGTCCTCTGAGCTGATCAATAAATATTCTAGAAAGTCTGACATTTGTCTATTGTACGGCCACTAGCCACGCCCAAATCCTGCCCAAATATGACCTGTTTCAGGCTGACTTCTCCCTGCCTTAGCCTACCTTAACCAAATTTGAAATCCTACCTCCCTGCTCCATTCTGGGAATACCATACAAAGCAGGCCGCATTTAGTCAATAGGGGGGCGATACAAATACCTACTTCCAATATCTCCTGTATTGCTTGGCCTATCCGAGTGAAATTTGGCACATGTCTACTATGGCCAATCCATAGTCATACAGTGGTGGCGATAATTAGCCAATGAAAATCAAGCATGCATTTGACGGTCCTAGCAATCACCAATCCCAACTAAATCTGGATGATCCATGTAACTACACACCCTGACCTCACCCTGGTAAGGGCACTCCAGTCTGCCAGATGGGGGTGCTACAGTGACAACTTTTGTGTTTCTGTCTATTTCTCCAGAACTGTCAAGCCTACAGTTGACATTTATTGCCAGGCCAATTCAGTATAACATGCCAAATCAAACAACATGCAGAACTTGGTTCTGCATCTTTGCGTTTTTGCATAATTTATACATAAGTCTGAAAACTGGACTTTTCATTAACCTCCTAGGATTTTCACTCAGCCTAGATAAATCTCATATCATTCGAATCAGCAGGCAGTTCTTATAAATATTCAAGAAATCCTAAGCTTTCTGTAAGGTACAGCCACCGGCCACACCCAGACCATACAGGCACCACACCCATTTCAATCAGACCGCTGTATCTCAGGCCTACCTCAGTCAATCATCACCAAACTTGAACACATCCTGTTCTGTACTGGGGAAGGGCCCTCCAAATCTGGGGGCATTACAGCAATGTAATGTATAAACCTGGCAAATCGGTGCAACTTACATTATTCTCATTTCTGTTCAAGTGACATATTACTGGTCAAAATTCTTTACACTGTATGTTCTGTGAGTCATGACAAATCAAGATATATGTACTGTCCAATGACAGTGATTTGCATTTTCTCGTGATGTTTAAAAACTCCAGAAATTACATATTTCTATAACTCCTACAATGTCCACCCTACCTAGGTCATTCTGGTAGCAGGTCAAGACAATCAAGACAATGCCTTTATGGTTAATTTATAAAAATAACTTGACCTGCCTGTACACTATAGCCACCAGCCATACCCAACCTGCAGCATTTCCATGTTCATTTCAATCAACCACCTTAATCTCAATCGTACTTCAGCCAAATCTCACCAAATTGCATCCACTAATATAGCACTGGACCCTAGGTAGACCCTCCAACTTAGGTGGCGATCGATTAAATGGGGGTGCTACAGTCTAAATATGTCTAAGACCTACCTTGGTAAATACAGCTGAAATGTCCTTATTTTTCATCAAACATTCAAAGATTAATCACCTTTCCCTTCATCTAAGTCCATATTTTTAATTTGTTTTCATTTTCCGGCCATTTGACTTTTAGAAATTTATCAAACTTCAATAATACTTCAGCCTGTGTACACCACAGCAATTACAATTTTTTAATAAATTAGGCAGCAGGTGGAGTCAGTGCTCCATTTTAATAATGCCATTCAATACTTTCAGCCTTTCTCCTGTCTAATTGAACACCCTACAATAGGATATAGCATGATATATTGTATGTTATATACAGCAGTCCCGCAACTCAGCACTTTGTTAATAATATGCAACACAGACTATGTTTACACAGGCAGAATAAACAAAGCAAACCTGTAAGATCTAGACTTACCAGACCAGGTATGAAGGTGCCTAAATCTTCCAACTAGTCAGGCCATCAGACCCAAACCATGCATTCAGTCAGCCTCAGGCACTTCACCAGATGGTTCTACATTGGTGATATTTACCCTAAACAGATACAAGCATGTTTCCTTTATGTTTCTCATCTACACTTTTTCCTTTATCCTTGATGAAGATTTCTACTGTAATGTCAAAATATCAGGTCTCATCCTATCATAGTAGCATTTGATTCCATGCAATATACTCCATTCCTCCCCATTGCTTCTGTCAACTTTCATCCTATCATAGTAGTATTTTCTACCTTCTGACTATTCGCATGCATTGGCCAGCAGTTACAGTCTGTACATCATTTTCCATCATTACTAAACTACTGATTTCATGCCATATACTCCATTCCTCCCCATTGCTTCTGTCAGGTCTCATCTTATATCATAGCAGTATTTTCCCTTCGTGGACAACTTGTTCTACAAAAAAAGAGCAAGTTGAGGGAGGCGTAAAAAAGAATTTCCCCAACAAAGGAATTTCCCCACGGGGATCAATAAAGTTGTGATTATTATTATTATTATTATTATTATTTCCTACTTTCTAACTATTTACATAGGGCGACATGGTGGTGCAGTGGTTAGCACTGTTGCCTCACCCCCCCCGCGACCCAATAGGATAAAGTTGGAAAATGAATGAATGAATAACTATTTACATGCATTTGCCATCATTTATAGTCTGTACTTCATTGCCCATCATTATTTGACTACTAATTTTATGCCAGTCACTCCATTCCTCCCCATTGCTTCTGTCCATTAGCTTTGGACGTTTGTCACTGCTTGCTGACAATCTTCTTTATTATTATTTTTCTTCCATAAAACTGAATGCCCAGCCTAAACCGCAAGTCCTAGGCTGACCAAATTTCGCAGCAAGATGCCTATTCCTATCCACTACTCAGCCCCCCCGACCTGTCCCAGTCAGTCAGATGGTGGCCCTGTAGCGCCTCCCAACACGTTTTGGCCCATATCTCCTGTCCTATAAGTCTGCTGATACAGATAGCCTTTCCCTACCAAAAAGTCAATGGGACTATAAAGCTCTGCCTACTTAGAATTTTTTGCTAATTTGCATAATTCGCAAATCCTACTTTTCCCTTAAAGTCCTAGCTTGTCCTATCAAATCAGACATGTGAGGTGTCAAACGAATCAGAACTCTGAGCTTATCAATAGCAAAAATTTAGACATTTGCCTATCCTATGGCCATTAGCCACGCTCAAACAATGCCCAAATTTGGTCTTACCGCTATTTTTTGGTCTTACGCTATAACTTGCCCATGCCCTGGCCTGCCTCTACCAAATTTGCGATCTTACCTCCCTACACCATTTTAGGGACATGGTCCAAGGCGGGTCGCATTTCGTCAATAGGGGGCGCTACAACTAAAAACTGCCAATATCTCCTGACTGCCATGGCCAATCCAAGTGAAATTTGGCAGATAGGACCCAGTCTGAGATCAGACACGTACAATGGCAGTCATAAGTCCTAAAAGAGTGGCCGACATCAGCCATTCAAAATCAAGCAGCCATTTGACAGGCTTAACAGTGACCAATCCAAACCAAATTTGGCTGGTACATTTCTGCTCTGACCCTCAGCCCAGCCTGTAAAGGACACCTCACTCGGCCAGATGGGGGCGCTACAGTGCCTATTTCTCCAGAACTGTCATACCTACATTTGAAATTTATTGCCAGTCCAATTCACTATGTCATGCCAAATTCAACAAAATATAGAACTAGGTTCTCCATCTTTGTGTTTTTGCATGATTTATTTTTGTCTGAAAACAGGTTTTTTTGCTAACCTCCTAGGATTTTCGCCCAACCTACATAAATCTGGTATCATTCCAATCAGGAGACAGTCCTTTTAAAGATTTAGAAAAAAAACTTAAACTTTCAGTAAAGTACAGCCTGCAGACACACCCTGACTGTACTGGTGCCATGTCCATGTCAATCAGACAGCTATATCTCAGGCATGCTACAGCCAATCATTACCAAATTTCTCTCACTAATGTAGGGCTGTACCACAGACAGACACTCAAAATTTCGTGTCGATTGATAAAATGGCAGCACTACTGCCACTGTTTATACATGTCTAAGACCCACCTAGGCTAATTTACTTAAAATGAGTTACCAGATCAGTTAGGAAGGTGTCTGCCGATCTCACCCGTTTTACGCAAAGCAGCGTGTGGCGCAGTGGGCTAAGCCTGTGTGCCTGTAATTTTTGGTGTAGCTGGTTGAAACCCAGCTTTGGTGGGTACTTGAACTGGGTTCCCCAAAATGTGGCAGCCCATTGTGCACAGCATGCTCTCTAAAAAGCAAATTGAGAGAGACCCCACGAGGATCAATGAAGCTTCTATTATTATTAAACCAGACATTCTGTCGGGCTCATGCACTCCACCGGAGGGTTCTACATTCTGTCCAACATCTACTGACCTGTTACGACTACACTAAAAGCATTTCCATCCTCATTTCTACCTACTACTCAGAACGTCTCACCCAAACCAGTCCTACTCTGTCCTACATCTACTATCCCATTAGACCTCAATCTCCATCCTGTTATCGGATTATAGTTCTGTCTGACTTTCTACTACCCTGGCCGCCGGTGACAGTCCTCCAGTTTTCCACCGTTATACCTCTATTACAGTACTTTTCCTACCTGTCCTAAAAATTATTATTATAATGCCCTTAAAAATTCATCGTAAATATTTATATTCTAGCCATTAGTACCAAAAGAGCCAATGTCTGCCTGTTTAGCTCGTTACAAATTATTGAAGCGTCTAATGTCTGATTCTTCAAAAGAAATAAAAAATAAAAATCTTGTGTAAGTTTTACAATATAGGGCTCTATTTCGCAAACAAAGCACCTTGTTCGTGCCAAAGGTAACCTGGAGGAGGAAGTGATAATTGGTAAAGACTTCGGGAACTATACTGTCTCTGCCTATCTCAGGACAGAAGATAGGATTTAAATATCAGGACAGACCTGGCATGGCATTCCAATGTATTTTTATTTTTTTTATTTTTTCTTTCTTTTCTATTCTGTCTTTCTTTTGTCTTATGTATCTCATTTTATATGTATCAATGTGTTCGAACACACCCATGCAAAGCGCCCTGGGACAACTCTATTGTGAAGGGCGCTATATAAAAATAAACTGAATTGAATTGAATTGAATGTATTAATTCCACGAGTATCCAACTTGAGGCTTGAGCTTCTGACTTTGGCCTGAGCAGCTGCCTGTTACCGCAGTTCCATGATCCTGCATAGTGAAGGTGACTAAGTTGGGGTTTTCCAGTGCCCTCGCTGATTACACCCAGTAGCATTTTTACTCAAGGACCACCTGGACTGTCCATAGTTTGCCTACTAGCTCCATGTGGGGGTAAATGATTTACTGAGCTAAAGACTTCACAGAGCGGAGAGTGCTTTCGGGATCATGGAAAAGTCAGCTACCCCCATCTAACACAATTTCTAAGAGAAACCTGAGTTTCACGGAGAAGATGCCTGACCTGGATGGTGCAGGTTGCATTGGCAACGACTGCTTTTGCTGATAAGCGTTTGTCTGTGGATTGGAATACAGGGCTTAGCTGTCAAGTATCCCGTTTTGCCCGGGAAACTCTCGTATTTTACCCCTCATTCCCTTCCTGTATTAGTATTTTCATGTACATTTACCGTATTTTATAATTATAGTGACCAAACGTCTTATTTGCTGGTCGAAACCCCCCAGGATTGCGCAGAAATTCCCCGTTTTTTCAGATCCAAAACTTGACAGGTATGATACAGGGACTGAACATAGAGGGGTATAACGTGTAGCAAGACGTGTGTCTGGTACCTTTCTAAATCATATGGGCAGGGGTGCTGTAAGGGGGGACGATTCTAAGGGCCCCTAATCGACAAGGACCCTAAAAATTTGTGACATCATATGATTGGTCTGGGCTGGGGGCCCAACATGGCGTGCTTTATTGAGGCCCAAAATCTCTAGCAACAACCCTGCATATATCCTTTTTAAGCTTTAACCTTCTACAGACATGTTGATAACTAGGCTATCTCAACTCATCCAAAAAGATTGGTTATTTATGTAGCTTATTCATTAGCTTGTCTAGCCTAAATAATTTTCCATTCAATTCGATTTTACTGGATAAATTGTACCGGTCAAAACCTAATGCTTTACATTTATAAATGTTTGTCCTCAGTTAATTTATTGATTGAAGTATAACTGATGTTTCACGTAGACATTAAATTACGTAGTGGGTGTGTCTTGCAGTGTGACGTTGATTTCAAGTGGGCGTGTCTTTATATATATATATGTATGTATATATATATATATATAGTTATAAATAGAATTAAAAGCTGAGCTTGCTGAGCGTCATATCGACTTCCATTCGAGAAAACGGTGAATGTAGAAGATGGATACAAAAACACTTCGTCGCCAGTCCGGCAGGGGGCAGTGGTGACCCATTTTTTTATTGCCTAATGAAAAGGAGTAAATTTCCAGCTCCTGGACATTCACCTGAATCACTACACAGGACTCGTTTTGTTGAACGATATAATGTTTCTTTATGGTGATCTACAGTTACGGTGTTGTGCTATTTGTAACTTGTCTGCTGAACTGTGATAACTTTCATTAGCACAGATTCATGGTGCGTTGTGTAGTTTTAGCTCTCCGAAATGGGATGCGCACCAAATTGCATCCTATGCTGCAACGCATTATATTGGAGTTTCAGGACAACTCTCCTCAGATTCAATTCAAATCGAATATACGTGACGTGAAACCGAAGCCGTAAAGTAAATTTGTTAAACTCACCCGAACTCTACATTTCGATGATGTGAGCCTGTTTCAGCCGAATAGGGTTGAAATGCGCATAACTAGAACAAAAGACTAATTTGATTAAATATTCTTGCTGTCTTGTGTGCTTCTTTTATCTTGCATTTTAGGTGATTGTTCTATCAAAACTTTGTTTTATAAGACACATGCTTTGCTGTTTTCACTCGCATTGAGCTTTGGACTGGATTGGTTTCTTTGGTTTCCATGTTATCAATATTTTATTGATCAGTCCATTTGTGCGGTTGTTTGTAGGGGCAGGTGTGTATATAAATCAAGATAATGCAATGCAAACAGTGCAGCAGACGTATTGTTCTGATTTTCCATGTAGGCCTACTGTATTTAGCCTTCGGTTCCCGTTTCTCTCTTTGGAGTATAATTTATATAAAATACGTAAATCACATAAAAACGTGTGTTGTGGTAATTAAGTCCAAGGGGGTTGAACATTGCTGTCACTTTTGGAACGTATAGTGTGAATTTAGCGGCATTTAACATCATGGTGCTAATTTGATTCTCCAAAAAATGCATTTAAAAAGTCAGTTTAGAATATACTTAATGAAACATATAACATATAAACAAATACAGAAAAAAATCAAGTGTTTACTGTGATATAATTCTGTAACGCGAATATAATTTTTAATGATAATCCGGTGCATGTTTCCAGGTAGGTGAATTATTCCTGCAAATTTTCATGTTCCATTCCTAGAGGTTAATAATGTTAATAATGGTGCAATTACGTGAGGACGCTGAATGCAGCTGCATATATATGTTGCTGGTTCAAAATAGATGATTTTCACAGTTTTAGCCTCACCCTAAAACTTTTCTCCCCTGCCTAAACCACCTATCGTTCTTACCAAACCGCTTGATCGGTTATATCTTAAAAATGGTGCTAAGTGCACCTTAAAGAAACAATCTAATTTCAGGTGGTTTCATTTGACGCATGTTCGATTTACGCAGGAAGTAGCATTCAAAAAAGACGCTTTGAGGTCGTCGATTTGCATCAGAATTGTCTGTTAGTCAAAGAGAGTACCCCTTATATGGGTAATGGTGACGCAGGAGAAGACTCTGTTACGTGTTAGATTCTTATATTCACATAATGTTCTGCATACAGAATTTTGCTGATAGTATTACAGCATTTGGACACTCAGATTTGATGTCCATGTCATGTTACCTCATTCTGACATTGTTTAATTGTACCACTGTGATTATTCATACATACTTGTGTTCGCCTTCTTTGCGTTGCCATGGAAACCAGTATTATTCTCTCCCATAAAGGCTCTCTTGTCTCTGTCTAAAGACTGAAATGGTCAGCTGATGGATTTCAATCTACAGTCTAATTTACTTTAAAAAGATCAAATTTACAAAAAGCGCTCATATCACAAAATATGGGAATCATTTTGATTTCTTCAACTAATTCGTATTTCACATCCTTAAGGGGGAAAGTGTTTTGTTTTGTCCTGAGCAAAACTTGTATTCATTGTGATACATTGGGGGCGTATCTTTTTTTTTTCTTGATTGTTTATTATGTGTGCTAGAGTGATGTGCTTTATCCAACCCTCTTGGTGAACCAGGACAAGCATTAGGATGAATCATACATTATCATAAAAATAAAGGTAAACCAGTGGAACCCCATATGGTTTTGTGAGCACACATGCATTTAAATAGCTGCAAAAACAGTATAATGAATTATTTATTTACTGCATATTTTTAAAGGTAAACCCAGAGCTTTTATTGCATATTCCTGGTTATAGTAGGTTGTTTGGGGAAAGGCAGTACAAAGACGTAAAATAACAGGACAATGGAAAGGAACAACGCCCCTTTAGAAGCAGCAAATGCAGCAGTCTTTTAAATAAACAAGAACTCCACCAAGCAGCACCCAAGAGCATCATACATCTAGAACATGCATTCTCTACTCTGAGCATATATAAACCCTGTCCACACAATTAGGGAACATGGAGTCAGCCAACATTTATGAATGATTTACCTGTGGGCCCGGACTTGGTGGTCAGAAATACCAGAACCAGCATGTGCTTCACACAGGCCTATATAAATAAATGACTGCATTCCCTTGCATTTCAAATTCTCCCCCTCTCCTCCGCACAATATGCTGCCTTTTAATTCTTTGTCTTTAAATATAGAATAAGCCAGATTGGCTGACTGTTATTTTTCAGCTCAGATCTTGAGGAAGAACTTGCAAACATATTTTACCGAGGTTTGTTGGGGGGGCTGGGGGCAGTTTAAAGAGCCATACTTCTCGACGGTGTTGATGAGGGCTGGCTGTTTAATAATTAACAGCCAACTGAATATGTAATGTAACTGCCGTATAAAGACTTTCCCTAAAAAAGAGGGTAATTCAAAGGAGATTGGGTTTCTATCTACTTTCACGGATAACTGAGCTTGGTTTGTGACAGATCAAAGGTGGTTTCTGGGGGCTTCTAAAACCATTGATTCTCTGTATTGGGTTGTTAGGAAGCAGTGGGCTTGTTTTGATCAGGTCACCTCACAGGACCACACCGCTGGGTTTTTCAATGAAAAAATGAGATGGGTTAGCACCCCATTATGACTGTACTCTGCTGGGATAGCCTGGAATTCACTGATGGGGGCACATTTTCTTAGGATTCCCCTAAGAAGGCTCTGGAAGGTGTGGTCTGTTATCAGTTTACATGCATTGACAGCGCTGTGGAATCGCATGGACAGAAGAAAGCCTTTGAGTCCTGTAAAAATAAACAGGGCCCTACAACAGGAGGCGAGATTAAAATATGTAATAACAGCGTGTTTCCCAGTTTTCAATAGTTAAAATATGGCAAGAACAGTAGTGTTACTCGTCTAATTTGTTGCCCCCACATGGATGGCTACATGCAGCGTGAATTTAATGAAGGCACTACTGTGAAGCAGCTCCTCCCATTCCTGTCAGCTTTCAAATAAATCTGTACAGTGCCAAGCCTGTTCAGTGCTTACCATTTCTTTGACTGTGTTACTGTGGTGCATATTAATAACTTGTGATGTTATATACATTCAAATGGGCTTAGTACATTGATAACATATTGATAATGTACTGTGTATTGATTCCATCTATGAAAAATTATTGTATTCACTCCCACAAAATTGAAAAGCAATTTAGGATGTGGGGCAAGCAAATTTATCAGCATCTTGTGAACCCAGTCAACCTTTAAGACTGAAAATATATTTTGTATCAAACAGTTATTTCATTGTATCTCTTGTATATAATAAATCAAATGTAATAAGCCACTTATATAAAATGTCTACCGTATTGTGTGCTATTCATTTAAGTGTATAAAATATTGTAGTGTGGAGTATAGTGTACTGTAGTATAGTATAATTTCTGTATTTTTCTCCTAGCATTATTGTGCATTTCTTTGTTCATCCAGGTGGAGGTCATTCAGCAGCTAATGAGTCTGCAAAATGCAGTCTAATATCTCTAAAACAGGCAATCTCCTGCTTCAAGCACAGTAACATGTACCTACTGTGTAAGTGTTATATAAAGGGCCACTGCTTTTCATTATCTTGGCAGAGTTTAATCCAAAGAGTATAAATCACTATCAAGACCTGCAAGAGTAATGATATGCTGTCAAGAAGATGATACCAATAGAAAACAAGTACTTTTACAGCTGAAACTCTCGGCCGATGGATTTTTTGGGTCTGGATGAATATCTTCCAAAGTGAAAAAATATTGCCCTATCAATTAAATATATGAGGGTTATGGCATTCTGTTCCGGGGGGTCAGCCTGCACACTCTCTGTTTCTAACATTTGTTATATTTTAATGTTATAGCTCAAAAGCCTTATAGCTCATGTTCTCCTGGTTGCGGTTAAGAAACGTCCCGTTTCATTTTTTTCCCTCATTCTTAATGCCTTAGTCACTGTATGGGTGATTTCTGAAGCACAACATTTCTTGATAGTCTCACCAGGAACAGGAACATGCTAATTTGACACATTATAATGAGTCTGGCCTATTGCTCGATGTTTCAAATGCAACAGGAGCATCTTATGAAACAGCAGCTCCAGTCGTGCTGATTTTTGGACTGACGGCACAATTTACTGAATTCTGGGTAATAACTGACAGGATTTGAATTTGAAAAAAAGCGAGTAAATGGAAAATGAATTGATGTGGCAATATCTTTTAGTTTCACGACATCTGCCTCCTCAACTGTCTGCAAGTAGAGGAAACATCAATGCTGTTTCTGAAGTTCGGTTGTCTTCTATGAGACATTGATGAGAACAGAAGTGTTATCCTTTCTGCTCCTGGTTTTCATCCCTCACACACTGCACAGGCTGCAGCAGTCATCACGTCAGCGATCAGCAGCCTGGCTCCCAGGATTCTTGTGAGTGTTTGTTGCATTTCGTGTGGTTTTTCGTTGAGGCGGTCGTGGCAGATATTGCATCATACCAAATGCAGCAAAAAACAAATGATGTATGCAAAGTTTGATGTCTACAATAGAACTACCAAGTGCGTCAAAGTTGATGCGGTTACAATTACAATATATATATATATATATATACATACACATACATACATACATACACACACCACACACAAACACACAGATACATACATACATACATATACACACGCAGGGGGTTTAGGGGGGTGTATTGGCTGGTCACAAACAATGTAATAAAAACCTGTTTTTTTGTCATTGTGGGGACCATTTTTCAGGTCTCCAGAAAGATCTATAAATGCAATCAAAAATGACAAAAGTCTAATATTTTGTTTGGTTACTTATGGTTAAAGTTAGGGCTGGGTAGGGGTTAAGGTCATCATGTTGGGATTAGAGTTTTCCCCATAGAAATTAATAGAGCATCTCCACAAAGATATAATTACAAACCTGTGTGTGTGTGTACATATATTTAGTTAACTCTTATGTGGTCCTTAATCAGCAGAACCTTTAACCTGACCCTCCCCAGTCCTTGGTAATGGCCTTAGAAAACAACTTTTCCATTACTGACCAAAACTCCTGCTTCCAATACAGTTCTGCAGTGTTTCAGTATATTCCCTGCTGGCTTAAATGGCATGTTAGCTTTTTGAAAACACTTTCTTTGTTAAGTCTTTTAAGTTATGAATGTTATGTTGTTTTGTGAGTACGTTTTGGCCTCACCATGGTCTCCGTGGATGCACTCTTTCTTAGTAATGACTGAAGACTGCATGTGTAACTATGCTTCCCTCACCCTGGACCTGTATCCAGTCAGGCCCATGTGACTTATCTGTTACGAAAAGGCAAACTGAAACACGGACTGCCTTAGTGCAGGGTCAGCACCATCAAACAGGAGGACTCGCACGCTGTTGTTTCTAGTTTTTAGTTTTTAATCAACCAATCAATTTGCCTTTATCAAACTGTCAATTGAACTAATTGCATGATTCAGGTCACTTCAAATAAATGAATAATACAGGGTGGGCCATTTCATTCAGATGACCCCAAAGAAAACTTTTATGTGAATGGTGAAGTTAACAAACAAAACCACCGCTATTGGTCTGACACATTGGATAGATCCCTCCAAGACTGTTGGAACAAAAAAAATGATGGTATGGTGTGGTATATGGGGTACAAAGATAGTGGGGCCATTCTTCATCAATGGAAACCTCAAGGCCACTGGA
>JAODKF010000038.1:12345504-12355505 GCA_026779585.1 Mormyrus proboscirostris | reverse complement strand
AATCGGCAGATCATGATCTTGGTGATCGGTAATCGGTGATCGGCCCCAAAAATGCTGATCGGAGCATCTCTAATTGCATGCACAGATTTTTATACAATTGAAGTCATCCAAGACCCAAAACCAGGTATTCATCACATTGTGGGGACATTTGGTCCCCACAAGGTAAGGTATACCTGTACTACACACACACACACGCACGCGCACACGCACACACACACACACACACACACACACACACACAGACAGACAGACAGACAGACAGACAGACAGACACAGACACACACACACACAGGGAGTACATGAAGTAAACCATTGCAAAATAGGTAGAAGAGGCAAACTCCACACACACACAAAGCATTGGTGGTAGATATAAATCCTAAAACAGAATCTTTTTACAGGTTTATTCATCTCAGGAAGACTTTTTTTGCCAACAACAAAATAAACGTGGAGGCAGTAAATGGATTTGAATTGCCTTGTCATTTGGTAGAGCGTAACACTCTGTCTGAAAGAAATTTCTCTCAAAATATGAAATTCATTCCACTTTCCTTGGTGCTCCAAGTCATCATTTACCGGGGAAGTTATCTGGGAGGACTGGCACCCTGCACACTGGTTAGAGTGGATCCGAAAGGACAGATGATGCCACAAAGTGACCTTATTAAAGAAGTAGAAGGAAAGAAAAAAAAAACACGTTTCCTCCCCACTGAACAGGCATCTGAATGCAATTCAGCCGTGCAGCATTTTTAAAGTCGACTAGCAATACCCACTTTCACCATCAGGTGTCACTGCAGATCACCCATTTCTTCAAGGACACCAGCCTGGTTACAATGGACAGCAGTGGGAATTTCATACTCAGTTCCAGACTTCTTTACCTATAGCATTGTGTTTAATAAAGTTCCTATGGGCATTTCCTCTAAATTACATCAGACCCAAGGCTGAGCGCTGGGAGGACGCCAGTTAGGCTCCTCATCAATCTCCACCGACAATGGCGGCTTACTCCCTTCTAAATGGCTCTGGCGCAACAAAGAATAAGGGAGAACCGTTGACGCAACTGGGACGGCAGCAGCACGTGACTGCAGAAGGTCATCCTCTCCATGAGTCTGCACACGTAAGGGCTAAAATGAGGCGAGTGCGAGAAGGGGTTACAGTACAGGGTAAATATCAATGGCCGTTAGCTAATTTTCATTAGCATGATGTGAAGCAAGGCCTTCTGGGTAAGGCGTGTGTCATGACCCTGCAGAGCCCATTAACAGGTACATGGGTAACAGTGTGCCCCCAATTCCCTGTCCCAGTTACTCCAGCTGCTCTGGCAGGAACATTCATGCCCAGTGGCTGGCCAACAGTCCACAGTCAGCTTGAGACCACCACGGTGCCCCCCAGAATATCTCCCTGGCACAAGCTAAGGGGGAGGATCCAAGTCTTAGACAAACAAATGGTGTTTTTTTTTTTAATCTTATTCAGACAATAATTCAGGGCCGGGATGCAGACGGGTGCATAAATCTTCCTGGACCATCTACCATAAGGGGGACGGATTTAGAGCGCAGCCCAGCCTGCGGAGAGTCACCAATTGTGTCTGGGCCGCACTCTGCAGAGACCTCACCGCATTACTCACTGGCGCTCCTCAGAGAGGCGGGAGGCTTATTTTTAACCACCGAGGGAGCTGTGAGAAAACCTGGGGGAGAGGGGGGTCACAGCAAACACTCACCTTATGGGCCATGATGAGCATGTGGATGACCCCTGGGCTGCCGTGGCACCAGTGCACCAACCGGTCCGTCTCGTTGCTCAGTGACGATGGGTAGTTCCCAGAACGGAACTTCTTATGCCTCAAGTAGTCCACACTGGGCTTCACCAGCTCCATCAGAACTTCCTGGCTCAGTTTGGCCCCCGGCTGTGAAGATGCAAAGAAAAATCAGTGCGTGGGGGGGGTGTCTCCTAGGGGCTCAGACTCCAGAATGGTGCAGACTGCCACCACCATTTACGCTGACCATATATCATCCCAGCGTACAGCAATCTGGAGGAAAAATTACCAGAATTGAGGTAGAGAGTACCGCGCAAACACCTGTACCCACAGGAAGACTTTTTTAAACTAATGGCTATTTTAAACTAATGGCTATTTTAAACTAATGGCTTGGTGGAGATTTAGCTATACATTAATAAAACACCACATTTTTCTGAGACACAAAGCATCACTTCCAGTCATAGGAAATGGCAAGATCCTCAAAAATATACTGTACTCATTAAAACACATTAAAAAAGTGATTATGTGTGATTCTGTATATCATTGATGAAACTATAATCATAACACAGTCCTATATGCCAGAGACACGCAGGGACCAGCCCAGGCACCCCTTGGACATCCCCGAAGTTCACCAGCGCCACGGTCCTGTCCCAGACAGACCTATTATTACAAAGCTGACCAGACTCTGATCGGCTCACTGCCAGCCAAACTTCCTGACCCACCAGTGGCAGTCTTTCACAAATTGCTATGTCCTTGTTGGTGTCGGTGTTGATAACTGTTCGCTTAGTTAGACACAGTGATCCAGAGCCACATTGGGGATGGAGGCTATGAGGTCTGGTAGAGAAACAGGATTATCCCAAGATATGCGTGTCACACATCATACGTCAATGATGGTGTGAGGCTCAGTGGGATAAGACTCCATGACTTGGATCAGAAGGTTCCTGGTTCAGATTCTGTGACTGGCAGAGTAATTTCACCATTAGGCCTTTGAGCAAGGCCCTTAACCCTAACTGCTCCAGGGACTGGTTAACATCTTCCAGGACACCATTTCCAGGTTTACAGCTTGGTCACCTTTGGGGCATTACTGGGACAGAATAACATATGAATGGGGGGGGTGGAGAAAAATAGAAAATGGTGGGATTAGATGCAAGGAGTATGATGCAGCAGAGGAACAGGCCTCAAAAACCCCAGCTGGTTTACTGTGCTTACTCCGAGTCTTCTCCTGCTTGAGAGGATGATTTTTTGAGTCAAGTTAGATCAGCATATCTCACACGGGGCATACTATTGTTGAGGGGGGGCACCTTACTGTTAGGATGTCAAAGGAGTGGGGAAAAAGGGCTGAGATGTGGGGGAGGCTTTTGTTCCCTGAACGCACCTAGGTGTGGGTCTGAAGCTCCCCTCCTTCTGTCCATGTTAGTCACTGAGAGCTACATAGCTGCAAGGATTTAGAGGACAGTGAAGGCGGCAAATGGTACAGAGGGCTGGGCTGCCATTACAATACTTCGGAATTCTCCGGCATGTTTGAGTCAGAATCTTCGCAGTACTCAAACTTTCATGTCTCAATTTAGAAATGTTCTGGGGGGGGATTGTGTTAGGATTCTCAATTTCCAAGCTCCCGCTGGATACCAGGTGCAGTGGAAAGGCTCCCGCTTCAAACGCCAGTTATCGAGAATCCCAGACAGCAAAACAGAGGCCCGAATGGATTCCAAGGAAAGCGTTTAGGGCAGTGAGAGCCTCGTGAATAATGCATACCCCCGTGGCATTCGGCCACGCTCCGCAGACTGAGGCCTGCTCAGCATTTGACGACATCACACATCACGCACTTCAGAGAGCCGAAGAAAAGGATCTCACGCAAGTCATCGTCAAGTGCCATTCCGAAAACGGTGGACATCAGAAAGGGTCTACAACATTCCCAGCTAAATTAAGGGAGGGCAGTACAGCTCTTTCCAGAACACAATGGAGGCCACAGATTTGCTGCCACTGATCCACACCTGTAGCTGCCTTAAACAGTGTGCACCACGCCCATCTCGCTGTCTCCGATGTTTACCAAGCGGCAGGTGTCCACACAGGAAGCGTGTCTTCCTGCTTGACCGCGTGGAGCAGATGCTCTACTGACAGTGTTGGGAAGCCCCTGGCTTCAGGTTCTAAACAAAGGCTCTGCAGGTCCTCCAGGTTCCTAGTGCAGCCTGGGTTCTGTTCTGCTTAACTATACTCTAACACTAACCACAAAAAAACTCATGCTTTTCCTCCACAATTGCTTGCAGTGAAAGTATCTTCTATTCACCTGGAGCTCAAAGAGCTGTGTTGAGATACTTTACCGACAGAATTTCAAGTGATGATGTACATGAAGTCCAGGACTCCACAGACATGGAGAGATTCAGATGTCTGTCACAGTGCCCAAAAGACCAGTGAATTGGGAATCGAAACAAAACAGCAATCATCCTGCTTTCCAACACAGGCAGTTCGGCTTATTTGATTTGAGTCAAACACACCCCCTAATCCCCTTTACACCCCCTAATCCCCTGAGCTGGTTGGGGTCATGTCGCACTTAGAAACATACATCCATCCATTATCTTCTGCTTGTCCGGGGTTCGGGTTGCGAGTCGCTTCAGGAGAGATACCCAGACCTCCCACTCCCCAGCTACCTCTACCAGATGCCAAGGCATTCCCAAGCCAACCAAGAGATGTAAAACTGCAGACGCCGCTCCAATTCATTTGTCCAGTTCTCGATCTCGCCTACTCTCAATCGTGAACAAGACCTCGAGATACCTGAACTCCTCCACTTGAGGCAGTACCTCCTCCCTCACCTGAAGAGGGCAATCCACCCGTTTCCGGCTGAGAACCATGACATGGAGGTGCTAATCCTCATCCCCGCCGCTTTGCACTCGGCTGTAAACCGTCCCAGCGCATGCTGAAGGTCCCAGTCCGGAGACCCCTGCGCTAATAATTCCCGGTTGGCCTCCTTCTTCAGCTTGACAGCTCCCCTCACCTCTGGTGTCCACCATCAGGTACGAGGGTTACCGCCACGACTGGCACCAACCACCCTGCAGCCACAGCTCTGTACAGCTGCTTCCACAATGGAGGTCCGGAACAATGTCCATTCAGACTCAATGTTCCCAACCTCCCCCGGTATGCAGTTGGAATTCTGCCAGAGGTGCGAGTTAAAGCCCCAGCGAACAGGAGCCTCTGCCAGACGTTCCCAGCAGACCCTCACTATGTACTTGGGCTTACCAGGTCTGACCGGCTTCCTCCCCCGCCACCTGAATCAACTCACCACCAGGTATTTCCAGTATTTAAGGATGTCAGAATGATGCGGACGAGACCGAGCAGGCGGGCAGCATCCCCGTGGACCATTCTCTTCCAGGCATGTCGTTGCCCCCACTGGCCACACCCCTTCACCTGTTGCTGCCCCCACTGGCCACACCCCTTCACCTATCGCTGCCCCCACTGGCCACACCCTACACATGTGGCTGCCCCCACTGGCCACACCCCTTCACCGGTCGCTGCCCCCACTGGCCACACCCCCGTAGATCACACTCCCAGGTGTGTCCGCACACCCACTGCTCACCTGCATCAGCATGAAGTAGATGCCTGCCAGGCCATGCGCCGCACCCACATACTGCTTCCTGTGCCATTCATACAGCAGGGGGCAGCGCTCGGTCTTCTTCTCTGCCTTGGACAGCCTCTTCCCCGACTCCAGGATGGCCTCCACCACCTAGGGTGAGATAAGACCAGAGTGCGGATGAGCTGCCAGCACCTTGGACAGCTGCAAGGCTTCTCTGGAACGAGGATTGCATGACAGCAAAGAGCACAAGGTCGGGGTGCACACTGGACGGTATGCCAGTCCAGAGCCACACAGAACCAGTTTAAAGGCCAATAAAGTCTCCAACATTAAAGCTTACATCAGTTATTTCAGCTTGCATCCAAATCAGATTTAGTACACATTCACACTCTGGTGCTCCTCTGGTTTTTAGCTAAAGATAGTTATAAACTTCATAAATGTGACATTTAAGTTCTGTGCCAAAAATGGGTCAACCCGAGTATTCTAGCTCCAAAAAGCAGCTTGTTTAAATTCACTAAACAGCGGGTCCGTTTAATATGTGCTTGTCTGTACTCCCCATGTCCATGATCAACCTGAAGAGCTTCACTGCTGTCCCTATACGATACCTACCATGATACCAACAGCAGGTAGATCAACTTCAAGTAGTTGGATCACAGCACACATTCCACCCCATTTCACAAGTGTCTCACCCCCACAGAAAAAGAATAGTGGTCTCACCCTATTTCCACTGGCACAAAGTATTAGCTACTTCTGGATTTCCCATAATCCCCTGCCCCCCAGCCCAAACCATTAGCAGACTGTACGAAGGCTGCTTTTGATGCCAGCAATCGCACAAACAGACCAGGCAGCAAGGAAGACTGGAAACACCGGAGAAACAAACACCAGCAAATGCATTGTCCGTTTCCAGTTCTTCAGGTACGCTCCTGTTGGAATGACAGGTGTATAGACCAATGAGGCGGCTGGCTGAGAAAAGCAGGTGGGGCAACGGGCAATGCCACAACTGCAATTGGTATCTATAGGTCACGGGGGAGGACCTTGTCAATATTAAGGAAAGCTGAATTATGACAAAATGTCAGGGCTCATCTCACCTTTTCACATGCAGAGCTCAGGATGATACCTTTATTCTGTATTTGTATGAGTATAGGTGCAGAATAATTTTTTGGTTTTCACAATCTAGCTCTGCTATGACAGACACACATAGGTTAGAGAGTCATCCATTGGATCCATTGTACAGAGTCAGTCATTTATCCTCACTCAGGGTGATTATTCTGCCGACTTCAAGAGACCCCAGTGGACAGCAGGATTCCACAAATATGCTCTCACACACTCACACACACACACACACACACACACACATACACATACACACACACCCACCCCCCATTGTCTCTCTCGAGGGGCTCATCATGGCCAAATCACATCACAGCTCATCCAGCATCAAAAGGCTGACTGATATAATACTGACAGCTGGTGCTAACGCTAAAATAAAGCAACAGCTGGTGCTAACACTACAACAGCTAGTGCTAATGCTGAATTGTAGGAACAGTTAGTGCTACCGCTAAAACAGAGAAACAGCTGGTGCTAGCACTAAAATAGCTAGTGCCAACACTGAAATGTAGGAACAGTTAGCGTCAACACTAAAATAAGGCAACAGCTGATCTTACTGTTGAAACAGAGGACTAGCCAGGTATTAACACAGCTAGCACTCATGTAGCATTCTTCCTGTCATCCTGTTCAATTCAAACTACAATTCACTAGAAAAAAAGGCATGTGTGAACTAACGATCGCTGCGCGATTTATCCTACACGTGGATGAACAAAGGGCGAGATTTAAGGACTGCAAAAGCAGCGAACAGGTTCGCTAATGCATATGATCATTACAACAGCATCAGTACACAATTAATGCCCTTCGACCACGTTCTGCTCTTCCCCCACTGGGTCAAAGGGGCAACCATCAATTTGCAGGGTCTCATTAGGAGATCGCTGCCACCTCCAGACTGTGCTGAGCTTAGGTATTGATGACTGCCGTGTTAGAGTCTCCTTGCTGATGGGGTTTACAGGACGGATCACCTCCAAAGCATCAATGAGTCACCAATGTCGACAGCTGTGGAAGGGGCAGTGGGAGGGGCTTAAAGTCTCCATTATCATCCAGGGCTTGAATCACATAATGTGAGCCTAGCAGTGCCCTTAAGTCACACCCACCCAAACAGCACATCCAGCTATACAATTTGAGCATCATGACTGAAGGGATAGACAGGAGCTACACCAGGCACTACGCCTGGAACAACGCCATATACTTCCACCAGCAGTATAATGTTACTTTGGGACTAAATTAAATTTTACAGGATTCACTAAAATGAAATTTACTGATATTAATCCCGAGACTACTTTGCTAAAACCGGCCCGCCGTGAATAACTAACCAAAAGACAGATGGATCAATTAAGATGGGCATTTCAGTTAATAACTCGTGTCTAATTAAAAGCAGCATGCGCTGTGGATGGCGAAGGGGTAGAAAACACTGGTCTATACCAAAATGTTTAGGTGTACTTAGAGAGCCAAGCAATTATTGCATGCATTTAAAAATTAACTGTAGGTAGAAGGGGAGGCTTTTCAGCTTGATGACTGAAAGGCAAGAAAAAAAAAATCCATGGATCAATACCGGTTTGGACCAGCTAATCGACAGAAGTAAATGGCTGCGCTTTAATTGCTTTGCAGATAGCCTGACACACTCACAATTCTCACACACACACAAACAATTACAGTCTTTCTATCATATGCGATAGAAACACAGCGCCTGGTGCTCGAACCTGCAACCAGGGAAAGGTCCGTAAATCAAGTAACATGACAGAGTTCACCTCCTGTTTAATCGTAAGTACTGTCTTCAGTTAGGGACGACCCAACAGATGGCTGGGATGAACTCATGGCAGATTTTGGGATGGGTACCATAAAGTGGGGGAGGAATCAGATTATTCCAAGGGCTCATTAGTAACAGGGGCCCTTAAAATGGATGGGAATATAACTGGATTAATCCGGGTTTGAAGCCCAATACACTTTCATGGGGCCAAAATCTCTGGGGTGCTGGGGGCGGATTTGTACTCCACCAAACCTATGCCCTTGTTTGAACTTCTGCAGCATTAGAAGGAAGTTCTCTTCTGGAGCTGTGGAGGTTCATGCAAAATGGGCATGGAGGAGACGTGTTAATCCCCCCCCCCGCACCAGACAGGTCATACATAAAGAACTGCAAGCCCCAGCCTGTCCACGGTTCTCCAGCATCAGCAACCCAAGCGTCTGGATGAGAAGCAGGCTAGAGCCTGCCACAGAGAAATGGGGGCGTCAGCAGAATGTGTAATGAAGCCACACGCAGCCTAAGACAGCGCCATCGACCAGCAGTCACCCATTATTCTCTGCAAAGGCCGACTGAATCCAACAGCTTCTTCGACAGAGAGAGCAGAATAAACGGCTGCACATATAAATAGACAGATAAACTTCATTAATTCCACAAGGGAAATGAACATGCACAGAACAGCAAGATCCAACAACTACAGGATGAAAAACCAGCAACACAGAGTCAGAGGAGGAAGAGAATCTTCCATAGGAAAATGCAGGAAATACGGGAATTCCAAATACGGGAAAATGCATTTAATGTAAACGCATAAATGGACAGGTACTAACCCTGCCTTTTCCAAAACACCAAATTAGACCCACAACTTGTCATTTATATGTACGTGCAAAAGCAGCCCACCCACGTATTGATCGTTTCTGCAGTCCCGACGACGTCCAACAGAGGACGCTCACCCACCTACTGCACACGCCTGTCAAGCCTATGGCATGCAACATTACTCCTGCCCACGCCGGCAGGAGGGGACGGGAGTGTCAGCACCTGCCGCGAGGGAACGAATTCAAAGAGAGACACGTTTTTGTGATGAGTGCCAGGCACCCCCCTCCCCCCAAACCAAGCCGAGGACGTCTCCATTTGGATACGGGGGAGCAACAGCTTGCCAGCATCACAAGGTAAGGTGGGGGGGCATGGGGGCAAGAGCGTGTTGCATGGCAGCAGGAATGCATTGCAGCAGGCCGAATCTCCCAGTAAAGTAAAACCCCACCCCCCCATCTGGTACCTCACACACCTTCCCAGTTTACACAGCACCCCCTGGTGGCAGTGACAGTAAATCAACAAATCAGACTGTACGCGTGTACTTACACACAAGGTAAGTATACTTTAATGGGACCGGATGAGACCTAGACAGTCAGGTCCTTTGGGGTCCTACTGAACCCAGGAATGATAGGTAATTGACCCTATATGAATACCACCTACCCCTTGCCACACTCGATACCCTTCTTATGGGCTCACTGCAGTCGCCACCTGGAGTTCTATGTGATTAATTTGCCACACTAGACAAGCATGCAAGACTAGGGGCTGCAGTCTTTACTAGGCACACGGCCATAGCGGTGTCGGACAGGTCTGATGGAGACTTACGCGTGTATGCACTGATATATGACCCAATCTGACATCGGTCATCAAGGCAACACCAGACTGGGCAAGATCTGCCAAGGAACCCGTCAGTAACCCTCTCAGACCACTGAAATTGCCACGACATTACAATGCAGTAGAGCTGTAATTGGGCCTTAAAAGTTAGGCCCGACAAGGCCCAAACCCGACAGAATTCGGCCCGAGCCCGACAAGTACATATTGATTGACAGCTT
>JAODKF010000038.1:12322869-12335552 GCA_026779585.1 Mormyrus proboscirostris | reverse complement strand
AAGTTCTCCCCAAGTGAGCTTGATGGGCCGAATGGCCTCCTCTCGTTTGTATATTTCTTATGTTCTTATGTTCTTATTCTACTGATGCCCAAATCTTCATACAGATTGTAACTAAACTTTGAGGGGGGAAAAGAAAACCTTAGAGCACATTCTGAACACACCAAGCTTTTGAATGGAGTTAATTACATCTATTTCCTATATTCGGAGCCTTCAGACAACACCATTAGAATCCCAAAACAGCCCGCGGCAACCAGCCTACGCAAAGCAGGTTTCCAGCTAGTAAGAGAGCTGGTTTGCAGCTCTGCTCAAGCAGGGCAGGTCGCAGGAGGCTCCAGACCATGTCAATTCACAAGGAGCTTGGATCTTTGAAGAAACACCTTCAATCTCATGTCTGAAGGGACCCGAGCATGGGCTGGTGGGAATGAGCTTGCAAGCACGAGGCCTCGTTTGAAGTTGGCCCCTGCAGCCTCGTTACTCCACCAAGGAGATACAGCCCATCCAGTGCTGTGTCCCTCATCAGGGTCTGTCATTAGGCTGCAGTGGCAAACGACGGACCCAGTGACTTAGGCGTGTTGTTTCCAATTAAACCAGGCCCGGCCAATGAGCTTCCACACCTCCATCAGTCCCTCAGGTTTGCTCGTTTCTGTCCGTTTCCTATGGCACTTTTTAAACTCTGCATCCTGACAGATGAGAGGAATATCAGAGCGGTGTGGAAATGCGATTCCTCCCATGCCTGTCTCAGCATCGGCCCAAGTGTGGAGAGTTTGAAGCCACAGTGGCACATGTTTTTTTTATTGCGCTTTATGAAGTAACTCCTCTTCCCAACACAACAGTGATTCCTGTTGAGGCCCTGAAAGTGAAGCGGCCCTCAATCACTGAGCTTACAGGAGGCTGAAACTGCACATCCTACCCCAATATGAGCTGAAGATTTGATGCAAGACCTCACAGTAGCTGTAAGAACTTTATTTCATAAGTAGGAAATTAACCTTCCTTCATTACCTCCAGAGTTCCCAGTGCATTTGGCATTACCAACCTCAAAAAAAGTAACCATCAATTTTATTTGTAATTAGAAAGGTTGGAATACTGGGGAACATTAGAACTCTGGGGGTGGGGGGGGACCTTAAAACATCCATATACAACCACAAGGGCATAGGATGGAATTTAATACTGGAGGCACACAACTTAATTTAAATGCAAAGGTCTATTTCTTGGGGGGATGAATAAAGCCAAATTAAATATTAGGGGGTACAAGCCCCTCAAACTCCCCCCCCCCAGTTCCTGCATCCTATGTCCTTGCATAATCACATCTGTCAAACTGGGATGGCTAATATTTTACATTAACCCACTTTACAGCACAGCCCCCGAAGACAACCTACATACCAGATTCCAGATCTTCTGTACTGGCAAACCAAGCGTTCAGAAGAATCTATCAATCATCCAGAGGTCTTTCAATTGGCTGCCCCTTCTTTTTGAGATTCATCTACATTGAGATATGGGGACAATAACCCAGGAAGCCTAAAAAGCCCTGGCTTCAACCCCCCAACCACCCAAAATAAAAGCCCATAAACCCAGGAATGGTGCCAGGCCCAGTACAAGGCAAAAGCAAACTAAGCGAAGTAGAACTTGCTGCAGCCTGCAGGATGGGGCAAAGGCGAGACGTGACCAGAGCGGGATGTGGACGGAACAAGATGCCACTCAGTTACCATATATGGGTGTAATGACATTAATGGTATCGCACGTGGATCGGGGGATTAGGGTTAGGGTTATGGTTAATTTAAGTAGTAACGTTAATGTATATATTTTCCTAATCTCGTATCAGTGGAACTCGAAACCTAACATTAATGTGTTTCTATATCAATGTGATCTGCTTAAAAAGCCATAAAGGCATGCACAGTGTTTGTGGACATTTGTTACTTAGACTAGTAAGCACTAAGATCCTTCAGCACTTAATTACCGTGACACAACAGTCTAAACAACAAATGTGCCATCTTTAAATCTTGTATCCTTACATGGCAAATGCGTGACATCTCACTCACGTCGCTCCACCCCTTCCTGCAGGCTGCAGCAAGGACACTCTCAACTAAGCTGCTCCTTGAGGCCGCGTGGCCATCAGGGGGCACCCCATCTGATCAGCCTATCAGAATGGGAAGGAAGAGGACAAATGACATCTAGGTTAATCAAATTTTACCCAGAGCCCTAAAAAGGATTGGGCTGACCCTGCTTCGTGCGATGAGGCAACCGGTCCTTAGGCTCCAACTAGCCCAATCCATAAGTCTTCTCTGATTGGTATAAAAGTGTAGCCGTGGGTATATGCAGGTATACAGCATATCCCTACCTCTAAAAAAAAAAAAAAAAAACGGATTTACCATAAACCCAACTAAAAATTGTTTGAAATGTGCATCAGTCAGAGGACAAGTGAACATACGTAATTATATGGTATGTGGTATTCATAGTGAGGGGGATTATATTTCCTTAAAATTCTTCCTCCCAAGCAAAAGGAATACAGCACTGAATAGCATCATTGTTTTCTAAGACAAAGTTCTACCAAAAAAACACTCATCAAGTTTAATTTTGCCAAAGTCACGCCTCACAAACAATTTTATTATGTTTTATTAATTTATTATGTTTTATTATGTTATTTCTTTCTCCTCTTATTACCATGCATGTTAATACTTGCAATATGTGCTGGCCTTTTTTAAAATTAAATTCCAATACTGTTACCAATACAGAACTGTTTTGTAAAACAAAAAAACGAATAAATGTAACAAATGAATGTTTGTGTTTATTAGTCTTGTATTGGCTACCTTTTGATTAACTTATGCATGTAGTAACAGTGCACAGGTGAAAATGTGAATTTACGTTCTCGAAGGGATAGAAGGGACACATCTTCCAATCAGCAAGACACCACTGCACCAATGGACTGCTGGATAACAGATCAAGCTACAGTTATGGGCCATTTTGAAGATCAGCACACATACAGTTCAGGAGAAAACAATTTGAAATACAATGTCATATTGCTGCCTTGGATTTATTTCAAACATCAATACAATTCACAGCATAGCTTAAAATTCTAAAATTCATCTTCAAATATTGCTATATGTATACAATACTGCTAATTCTAATCATATGATTGCACTACTGAAATTTATTGTTCTTTATATATGTATTTATATTTTTATTCTGCTTCATAGTTTTGGTGGAGAACAGTTACAGAGTTTCATTGTATGTGTATAACAACAATGAAGGACATTCCATTCTGCTCTATATTTCAAGGGAAAATGTGAATATTTGTGAGCAGTAAGATGACAAGCATGTCTGGCCAATTGAACGGTATAAATACACACAGCATGAAAGGCTGTGGCTTTGGCTATATTTGAGCAATCTGTTACGTGGGCTGTAGCACTCAGCTACACAGTGGAATGACAAATCTATACAAACTCGGCACAACTGAGCGCAACAACATGACAGCAATCTTTAATTCCCTAAATTACAAACAAACAAACAAACACTAAACTTTCATGGTTTCAGTACTAAACATTAACAAATAATGCAAAAACAATGAACACTAATAGAAGAGAATCACAAAACATACTATGCCACACCACGAATTACTGTTCCCTGCCATGTTACTAAAATGAACAACTCCTCATTTCATAAAAATGAATTAAACCCCTAATTAAAATTCATCAATAGGAGAAAAAGCCAAGCATCTTTTGTGAAATATTTGGACAGATTTCAAATGTAACAGTGTCTTGATCCCACACAATGGTGGACACTTCAACTCCATTTATTACACTCAGGATGTTTATTTTTCTTCTAACAATAAATGACAATGACATAATATGCTTCTCATTTTCGGCTGAATGGAAACAAATTGTTTTGAATACTTAATGATGTGCCGCTAAAGTTACATGATATAGGGCAGACGCTAGTTATCTTCCAACAGTGCATTGGTAGAACTAAAGGGTGCTTGACAAAAGTCAAAACAAGGGAACGGTCTGTAGTCCTCAATTAAACAAACTTGGCTGCCTAATATTTATGAAATACTCCAGAAATTATTAAAACATGCAACCCTGTGACAGACGGTTACGTCCCTATGAAACATCATTCAGCTGAGGGCTGGTAATAGACGCACGCAGGGGGAATCAGAAAGTGTCAGAGACCTACACCAGAAATTAAAGAAAATAGCTTTTAACTTGTCATCAATGTCATTAAGCACAATAGTTAAATTAACCTGAAAGGGGAAATATAGAAGTTACCTGCAAATGCAAAAACAATATTATTCATTGTTGTTTATACTATTGTTATAGTTATATAATAATGGTATAAAGGGCCTTGGCAGGTAACTTGCCAGTGCACATTTTCAAAACAAACACTTCAATGCAATTACAATAATAAACGCAAAGTTTCTTACCTTTCCATTTGCATCGAAAGGCTCGCTGGAGTCATCCTCAGTCGCTGAATTGAGGGATGTGAGGACCCCCTGATCACAGTCCGGGAATGGGTTGACGAAGGAGCGCTCCTCCATCTCCGAGTCCGAGCCCGACACCAGCTTTAACCTCTTCGACATGTTTTCTCCCATTTCTACGGCGGCTCACCGGAGACAAAGTTACCGCGGAAGCTTCCGTACGCAATTCGTTAAAGAAACGCGTTTTCCGAACAGAAGGATTTGAAGGGACTTCACGGTGGGACAGTCCTTGGCACTGTGATACGTACGGCCCGAACTCGTAGATTCGCAGGGTTTAAAGACCGGTTCAATGAAAATTAAAGCAAATTTCACATTCTTTTGAATTGATTGGGTCGTAAGTCTGCATTTTACTTTAAGCAACCGTCTATTATCTAGGTATTTTCAATCAAACAGTCTCTCGATGTCCTCCTATGCGTTAGTCACTAATGTACCGTATCGCTAACACTGTGAATATTCAAAAGTATTTAAATCTGTATCTGGGAAATATAGTGGTTTCAGATTTGTGTTTCTGTAACACAATAATGTTTAAGTATGCCCTATTTGGTATCATGTCTACGTATATAAAATATAAGAGAATCACCTGTGAAAAAAGGCAGCTCCCATCTGTCAAAATTAATAATAGATGTTGAGTGCCATTAAAGGTTTTGTTATTAAAATGTATCTGCGGTCTTGCAAATGTATCTTGCGTCCCCGTGCAAATGATAAAATCCACGTTATGACAATGACTCGAATGTGTAGAATTATAAATTAACGAAATTCTAGAAATGCAAGCAATGACTAAGATATAAATTCAGGTGTATGACTGCGCTATTTCGGAGCTATATAACAATAATGGCATTTATATTTGCTGCCAGTCAAGTCGTATACAGTACGCCTGCACGCAAAACTATTTTCAATATTTTTTTTAAATAACAGTTACAGTGTTTAGAAAAAGAAATCGTATTGAAAAAACCGAGTTAATGTTACATTCCCGCCTGCCGAGTAGGAACAACAAAACAAAAAAGTGCAGCACTGCTCACCGGTATTACGCCAAATTAAACCCTTAATTAACCGTATAATCCCTTTCGTTTCTAAATTCAAAAGGTTCCATCAATTGAAAAGCAAATGCAGTTTCCTCCTCTATTGCTCCCGGCTCCTTGCACTCAAATTCATCATTTTTTGCAGAATTCCCCGCGAAACCACGCCGCCGACGAATGACACATTGATTATATATTATTCAGCCAGCGAAAGTATAATGCGGCCGGTTTACTTTTTTAAAACAGAAGGATCCCACATATTTGCGGACTTCAGTTTTGCTTCTGGTGGCTGAGGAGAGTGGAGCTTCAGCCCATCGAAGCGGACGACAGGCTCCGGAGGGGCGCCGACGCCGCCAGCCCAGCGCTTCGGATCTCTTTCGCCGATCTTAATATTTGAGTCACAGCTTCCGAGCTAACAGATGGCGTGTTACTGCTGCGTACTGATTTGCAGAGAGCGGATTATACACCACAAGAAATCCATAAACCTTCCTAAATCGTTATTTTCCCATTGACACGGCACGTGATTTTGTTGGACAATACCATCTACGTCCTGCATGCATTTAATGTCTGTTTCAGTAAAATAACGTGGACGCAATTTCCTTTCCAGTTCTGTTTTATTTCATATACCATTCTATATTTTATTTTTTGTATTATGGTTTTGCTTCTATGACGGTGACAAGCAATTCTTTACTTATACCGTTTCATTCATTGCCGTGGAAAATACCTGAATGGTTAGAGTGAAACTATAATTACTCGCTATAGGATAATACAATGTTTTTGTTCTCACTCTAATGGGCCATATCTTCTAATTTCACAGTCAGTAAGTTAAGGAAGTGTTTCTGAAATCATAGGTGAGTGACCAGAGGAGCTGGTTTTATTGCAGAGCTGTCAGATAACTCTAAACGTCGAAAGAGTCTGCTATATGTTTGTCCTTAAACACAGATCAAATGAACAATAGCAGCTCTTCTTTTTGCCCTCCAATAAACCACTGGTTGTTGACAGGTAGATACAAACAGTGTGGTAACTATGGACCCAAAATCAACACATGCTGCAAGGTCCTTGGACTATGTCTGGGAGTGACTGATTTACTTGATGTGCATGCAGCTTTTTCTCTAGACAGTCATCATTCTGCAGTGCTTCCAAAGTAGTTAAGGATTAATCTATGATTGATCTGTTTAATTTTAACACATTACATTCATTTTCCAACTAGCCTCTCCCAGGCAGCATAAGGCATGAGGCAGCAGTACATTCTGAATAAGAGGCCAGAACTTGGCAGGGAACACCCACATACTCACACTAATGGTGATTTACAGCTATCCATTAGCTTAACTGCATGTCATAGGAAAACTCATAGCACACAGTGGGGGGTTTGGGATCCAAACCCCTATCCCAGCAGCCATGAGACCTCCAACAGAACTATGCACTGCACCACAAAACACATTTAGGTGTTTTGTATGTGACACTTAAATGATTCATTTCACTTGGTGTTCCAGTTCTTCACAACTGAACAGACACATCTCTGGCATTCTTAGAACACAACGGCTTACAGAATTACTTAGTCATTTGCCACTGACGGTAGTATTTTTTTTACATGTTCAGATAGTATCAGCAGTGATATTTGAGATTCAATATGCAGATAAACTTGCCCTGGGCTGGTGCATACAGTATCATCTTACTCTGAGGCAGCTCGGACTTGAGGGTTATACCGAGTTCCAGACAGTGTCGGAGATAGTTAACAAAGTGGCTTCATTGGGCCCTTTGTTCATAGTGAAAAAAGTCATTGGTAATTATAATAGAGTTTCATTCATACTGTTAACCTAACGTGGTATTTACATGGATTAGCTTGCTGCTTACAGCCACATGCTAAATGTGTTTCATTGGTAAAATGTTTGTGTTCTTCCTGAAGTCTTGCATAAATATAAATTTATCATCATTAACTGTGACAGTCCTGATGATATCTTCCATATTCAGGATGCATGAGAAACAGAAATCTGAAAATCTTACGCTACATGTTGTCACTACAGCATAGCAAAGGGCCACCCATAGGACCACCATAACCAACTATGTAAATATGACCAAAGGCCTTCATTTTCACCTACCACAAGTTTTGTTGCTGGTAGATACTGAGAAAATTGCTCAACGCTTGTCCTAAATTACTGCAGAGACAGCACTGCTGTTAAATAGGTGCATGTATCACTCTCAATGATTAACAGCTATGCTCAAAGTGTTTGCATCATATTCATAAATTGCACAATTCAAGGGAAACTATCACTATTCTTCAATTAAATTTAATGTGATACTTCACTGTACTGTATTTTGCACCACAACCTTGTACCAGAGAACAAGTTGGAAGTAGAGGTACACGATAGCAGTATACTCAGTATACACATGAGGATAAATTATGGTGGTGGGTGGGTGGGGGGGTTCTCTCTGGTATATTTCATCAGATTTGCAGAACATCCTTCTCTTAAATTAATGATGACAGATTGGAAGCACAATATAACAGTGTTTGCAGTTCAGTACCTGCCAGCATGTGTCTCTCATTCGAGCATGCAAGGAGCAGACTGAGAATATTACTCGTGTTTTCATTAATTCTTGCAAATAAATGCATCACAAAAAAACAGTGCATCTAAATTAGAAAACAAAATCATTTTGTTTGGTAAAATGTTGGTATGTCATTTTGCACCTAGATGCTTTTTGAAAGCCTCTTCCCTAATAAGCTTACGGAGTGACTCCCTCATAAATATTCATGACGTCATCTCTCCTTGGTCTTTCCAAGACAGTGAGTACAGCCGGTATGTAACACCGCTGAACAAGATTTTATCTATGAAGGTGCTGTGCCCTTACAAATTGCCCCAACAACACACAGCTTCTGCTTAATCACCAACAAGCAGCTGAGAATGCAGGAAGGGTTTGCTTTGTCAAATTATGACATCACGATGCAGGGACGCAGCACAAGGCTCAATAGTAACACAGCACTCTATCCTGGCTCCCTGTCCTATGTTTCTGGGCTTGTCTATAGAAGGTATGGATAATGTGTGGCACTGAAGTCATGGGGGGGCAACTCAAACTGTCAGGACCCTTCCAAGTTACTGAGTCATTTAAGACAGCAGGGATTACAATTCTTCTGTCCACCAATAGCTTTTTCAAAGACAGTTTTCAGGATAGTATAGGAAAGTATTGCCTGTGATTTATTTCTGTTTTACCAAATGACGGCTAATAAATATTTTTTCTATTATATTTCACCGAAATTGAATTACATATTATTTCACAGATTAAATGATGACTCTAATATTAATCATAGGCTTATCCTTTGATGTGAATTTATCTTTTTCAAAATTTCGGTTTTTTAAGGGTTATTAATCTGGAGAACCAGGCAATCTGATGACCAACAGGGTCATCAGTGTTTTAATACAAAAAATAATGTGAAAATATACAACCAAAAACAACCTATATCCAGAAGAACTGACTGGAAAAGGCCACTACGGCACCCGAGCTCTTTATTAAATGCGCAGCACGGCAAATGCACTGGAGATTTAGAGGTAAATAATCAGCAGTACTTCAGCCAGTAGTGACAGGCCGGTAGTGATAAAAAGCAACTTGGCCGACGGAAGGCTTGGGCGGAGTGTGGATGTGCCGTCAGCTTGAGCAATTCATGTAGGTGGGTGGGATGAGGTCAGCAGACCACAGGAGCACTGGTGGGGAGGGGGATGATTGGGTGGGGCAATGGGCAAGGACGAGGGGGTCTGAAAGAGCACAAAGAGGCAGCTGATGAAATGCTGCTTCGGCATTGCAGCCAGATCAGGGGTAAATTAGGCTAGAGAAAGGTTCACAATGACTCGCTTTGAATTAAAGCCTTTTCTGTGGACTTCATTCCCATAAGAAATATTCCTAATTTAACGCATTGAATTATTTTTCATTTGACCATCTAGTCCTGACAAATACCCTCTGCGATGAGCATACCAGTAGGTGGTTTTTCATATGTCCAGGTAATTTTACAGCTTTCCAGGTAATATGCACCATTTCATTATCACTTTATCATTATTAAAAAACCTTCTTCTAGTTGCACATAGGGTGTGTCCCCTAAACACCAAAATAAAAACTATTAAGGCTTGCTTAATGTCCACAAATTACTGGACATTTAATTTAGAACGAAGACTAGAAGCGCAATGAGTTGATATGTAATCACATTGACTGGGGGGTAGCCATTACTCTCATTGCAAGCCTCAGTGCCACGCCCATCCTGCATAGTGCTCTGCTCTTTATCGCCATCTACGCTCAATATGAGAGTTTGCAACAAGATGCAAGCCCATTGCTGCACTGCCCCCTTGGGGAATAAGATTCCAATTTCGATTTCTGAATGGACGCAAAACCAGCTGTTCTGGCCACAAAACCATCTACTTGATATAAAAATCCCATTATCAAACTGCCTTTTCATCCATTGCACCAATGTTACATTTCTGCTTTATTTCCATTTACTTGCTCCATTTATTCAAAATGACTAATATCAGTCCATCTGGTAAAGGATCACAGAGAAGCTAGTGCGTATCTTAGGAACCACCGGGCACGAAGCATGGGACACCCTAGATGGCATGCCAGTCCATTATAGGGCACACAATCACACACCGCGGGGCAATTTAAAGATGCTAATTTACAGTTCATCCATGTGTAGGATATAAAGTATAGGGCAGGGGTACCCAACTCCAGTCCTGGAGGGCCGGAGCCCTGTGTAGCTTAGTTCTTTCCCTGTTCAACCATAAATGATTCAGCTCAAGAGCTGTGTGGTAATTAGCACAAGGAGTTGAATCAGGTGTGTTAAATGAGGGGAAACCCAAAAATGTGCAGGTATCTGGCCCTCCAGGACTGGAGTTGGGCACCCTGGTATAGGGTATAAAGTTTTGTGCCTTTGAGCTGGTTCTACAGCATCTACCACTGCAGAAGGTTTGCTGAACTATCATGAAAAGAATGTACATTACTATCAAAATGTCCAAAGGATTTTACAGCTGTTTTCAGGTTTACTGAGGTGTTCTACAATGTGATCAGCGCGGCATCTTTATGATCCTCATAGGAATTGGTTGCATATCTTGCATGAAATGCAATAAATGAGAGTCAAGAATTATGTTTAAACTCAACATGTGATTTCAGGCATCCTCTCCTTCCACTAGACTCTTTGATAAAGGCTCACTTTCTAGACAGTAATTGATTGTAGAGAATATCTCACAAAGCAGTTTCCAGACTGATTAATTTTTCTTTTCGCCACAAGGCTCTTGATATATTTCTCTTGCATATCCTTGATGCAAAAGCCCAGGATTTATATACTCAGAGGAATATGCAATGGGTAATATAAAAATGAACAAAAATGATTCCACTAAAGATGGCTCACTATCCTACTAATAGCAAGTGGCCAATGCTACAGGGAACAACATAATCTAAAACCAGCTGGTGGGATTGCAGGTTCAAATCCCCCACCAGCATGTAACCACTGAGGTACCCTGAGCAAGGTACCGTCCCCAAGCACTGCTCCCCGGGTGCTGAATTAGCTGTCCCCTGCTATGTCACGAAACTCACATATGGGTTAAATGCAGAGAACACATTTCGTTGTTGTGCACTCTGTGCTGTGTTGACAATGACCACTAATCACCAAATTCAAAAACCCAACAGCTACCCCTACTTCACGGTTTCTCTACTGATTATCAGTATCATTACAAGGGGGAAAACAAGCTTTTAACAATTGAATCCTTTCTAGAATTAAGTCCTAATAACATTGAATGATTAATCTGACAAAGATCAAAGATGTTCACTGCAACATTGTATATACATTGTAATCTGGAAATCCTGACCTTTACACTCAAATATCACACCACAGTTAGCCTTCACATGTTACTCTTGATTGATTGATTGATTGATCTTCACAATAATATAATGTTGATTTATTATAAGTGCTACATCAAATGAATTTCTTTCTTATTTCATATTTTTTTGCATATGAATTTAGTATATTAATTTTCTGAAGAGTCGAGAGAGTGGCCAAGGTTGCAGGAATTATCTCCGTGGTAACAGGCAATCCATGGTTATGTAGAACAGTACCAAGACATTGCACGCCTCTGAACATCGGAATAATACAGATACCCAATAGCTAAATGCCCAAATAAAATGAAAGCAAATGTTAAGATAAACACTAATCCACCACATTTACGGTGCTTCTTAAAATCGCCATATCGCATTTCTTTAAAAATAAATAAAATAAAAATATAATGAATTAATGTTTGTCAGGCAACATGATGGTTAGCACTGTTGCCTCACACCCCCGGGACCCGGGTTTGAGTCTCCGCCTGGGTTACGTGTGTGGAGCTTGCATGTTCTCTTTGTGTCGTCGTGGGGTTTCCTCCGGGTACTCCGTTTTTTCCCCACAGTCCAAAGACGTGTTGATGCTAATTGGAATTAATAAATTGCCCGTAGGTGTGCATGTGTGAGTGAATGGTAACAGTGTGTGAGTGTGCCCTGCGATGGGCTGGCCCCCTGTCCAAGGTTGTTCCCTGCCTCGTGCCCATTGCTTCCGGGATAGGCTCCGGACCCCCCGCGACCCAATAGGATAAAGCGGGTTGGAAAATGAATGAATGAATAATGTTTGTCATTCATAGTGTTTAGTTCTCGCCACATTGCTCTTTGACTCGGCTGTTCTGCGCAATATTTGGGGTTATGAGCGTGAATGAACTCTAATACTTAATTCTACATGTAATATTTGTTTCGTAGCACAGGAATATGAGTGTATTTTTCGTTAATACATTGACTAACAACCTAAAAGGGGTAACAGGTAGTTGACGCCGGCCGATCACATGCTCCGGTATATAATTATTTTCGGTTATGTTATGTCGGGCTTGCAGGTATCAGAGGGATTACTTCTCATTGCGACATTACCAATCAACCCAGTAGAGTGCAGTATAACACAGCGTTTACAGGTTTCTCTCCTGATTGTGTCGGTCATTGTAATGTCATAATTAGATATGAAAATCATGTTTTTTTTATCAGTTAATCGATTCTTTCGATTTCAACTAAGTTGCTAAAAATCGTTCATTAATCCGTCGTTTTGACAGATATTTTCTGATATTCACTGATATTTCAATCGCCATGCAGGTCTCCATCGTGTGTGTATATATATATATTTCCAAATGGGGGTGGTCCCTCATAATAATAATATA
>JAODKF010000038.1:12310381-12322668 GCA_026779585.1 Mormyrus proboscirostris | reverse complement strand
TATATACATACATATATATATATGAATGAGTACAGTTGCCGAAATGATTTCCGTTCATTCAAAAGATTTATTTTTAAAAATTTTACAGAACGACACAAGTTTAGCTACACATTGTTTTATTTTGCATGAGTATGTATACATTCAGGAGTGTCATATGCTTACTATTTAATGCAAAATTTGTCAAGGGAATTACGTTAATGGAAAATATGTTCGCCTTTTAGAAAAGAAAAGTATTTATATTTTTTACATTTTATAAGATTTTCATTCAGTTAAGTTCAGAACGTGGAAACCACTCCAGTGATTATGAGCAGCAGTCTTGCAGCCACGAATGTATAATTTTAGTACTCAAGTTATCTTTCAATGCAACATAGTAATTTACAAATCTGAAACTGATGATGGAGCATGTAAATAAGCCGTTTTACCATTCGGTACAATAATATCTGAACTGAAACTCAAGTAGTTGTAGGAGATTACTGTAGAATGGTCTTACTTGTCACACCATACAAAGCATTGTCCCAGTAGGCTAGTCGTAAACGATACTGTGCACTTTCAATGGGTCAGTTGATTCAGGCATTTTACACTGGCCTGCCTCTCCATAAATGCCTATATGCCACAAGAAGAACCGTAATCCGTTGGGAAATTTCTGAAGGTTATTACATTGCTCACCTGTTATCGGGTTCATCTAAACATATTTAAAACTCTCTGCCACATAACCTATTGCTTTTTATCGAGTAGAAATAATTGAACGTCACGAACTGAATGTTATTTCATGACGACATAAAATCTGTTATACTTATAAGGTGTGCGCTCCAATATCTGAAATGTCTTCGTTACTTGGTTTAATACACTGCACGTTTGACACCGTCAACGTGCGCTGTTTCACATAAATATGGAAATTATGTATGCACTTGTAGAAGCCCTCGTGATTTCATACTGCATATATAATATCCACTTCATTTTCTATAACCGATTATCCAGTAAAGTCGCGGTGTTCTTGAAATCCATTCCAGGGCACTAGGCCGGTAACACCATGGATGGCGTTACCCCCCCCACACACACACACACACACACACACCCTCCCCCGTGTGCGATGTACAAGGTTAATTCCCTATTTCTATTTGAACATTAGAAGAAAAGCTCACGATGAAAGCATTTAAATATGTAATGCAAAGTAAAACAAAACAATTAATACTATAGGAAGTGGATGATAAAGGGATCTTCCTCACATTCAGCCGTCTTTTCTCTTATTTTCTAATCTCTTTGTATAGTTTTATTAATTTTTTATTTATCAAAATGTATATCTAATCTGATCTACTTTTTGGTTCCTTTATTTGTCTTAGATGGGTATAATGCGTAAGTATTTTTTATAGATTACGCTGAAAATATATTGGATAAGCCTATATCAAACAGAACTTTAGCCTTCATGAAAATAATGGCTCTTTTACGAAGAGCTGCAGCGAATTTTGCTGGCACTATTTTCGTTACATAATTCAGTTTGTTCAATTACCTAACTATATCGACTGACGACGTTTCTGGATTTAGAACATAACTACGGCACGCCAAGTTCTCATTTTAATGTAGCCAAGTATACCGTATGATGTCAGATAGATACACGTCCTTACATGTATTTTAGACCATCCAATTACGTCATGTCAGCTGGGGCGGGGGGTGATATTTTTTAATTAGGTCAACATTCTAGTAATATCTAAAAACTACAATGCAGCTTGGTATAGGAAGAAAAAACTGCAAAATATAAGTAAACATATTTTATTTTTGCAACTTTCTACAGCACTGTTAGAACTTAAGCATCAATCATCGCTATGTTCCCCATTTCTCATAATTCATTCCTCGTACACACCAAAGAACTCAATGCATTTACCAAAAGTAAACAAGACATTTTGCATTGTACTCCTTGCATTCGCCTCCACTCAGAAACAGCGTAATTAACTTAAGAAAAGCTTTCAAATACAGAAAATTGAGTATTCCGTAACGACTAGTCAATTCCGACAAAACAGAAACACAATACAATGTATGACTAGTGTTACCGGCTGAAGTAATTTACTTTTTAAGTTTCTTAGAAAGGAAAGCAAAATTCCAAAGTAAACATATGATTATGTACAATGAGGTAAACACATAAGCCATTTTTTCATATTTTAAACATTGATAATATTTCTATTTACAACGTAATTATAAAAAGTGATGCAAACGTCAGAATTAGGTTCATGCAGTGCATCATTCCAGGTGGAAAAGATCAGTTAAAAATATAATCAAACTATAGGCACTAAAAATGTAAAAGCTTTCCTCTATCTGTACACAATGGTCTCAGTCAAAAAAGAGGGGAAAAAAACCTTCCTGGTTTAAAGCTAATTACACCCCCTTGTGACCTAAGGCTCATTCTTTCCTTCCTCACAATTGCGCCGTTCAGACAGCAGCCGTTCATTTTCCCGATCGGAAATATAACTTGTTCTCTCCGGCCCTGGGACTCCATGACCAGGTATTTGCGCCTGCAAACGTACAGACGCATGCGCGGTGTCACGTTTATTTCGTCTTGAGCAATATGAATGAATCGACTGCGACCCGCTAGACAGCGAATCGCCCATGGGGTCGCCGGATCTCTTTTCGTATTTTGGGTCGCAGGCTGCCGGTTAATTAATCTGTCTGACCGTACCCTTTCCCCTCCAAAGAAAAAGAATGTCGCTGCCGCGCACACACACTTAAGGCTCGACAAGCCTCCGCCAAAGAAACCAGAGGTGTACATATGGTTTAATTAAGTTATAGCTGGTGTGCTGGTCCGATCAGGACCATATAGATACCTGCATGTCGCTGAGGAATACCTGGATGTGTATGTTTCAGCTTGGTTAACTTTGATATAAAACAAAAAAGGCTGCTGGTGGTTAAGTAGTGGCACGTTGCGCAGAAATGAGCTACCCGTGGCTGAAGTAGCTGGGTATAATGAAAATGCCGTGTCCCAGAGCATGTGGCTCGGTACTGGTTCTCTCTCAAAATAAAAAAAATATATTTGCACCATTGACCATTGTTTGTTAAGGTAAGACGTAACACGCATCTCACCGTTCATAGGTTAGGATAAGCTTACATCTCTAGCTGCTGACCCATTTTAACACCAAAACACTAACGTGTAATACTTAATTCTGAACATATACATTTTCAACACGAATCAAAATAGTACTCGCATCATTTAAAGAGTCGATTTCAGAACATTATCAAAATGGTACCATTCACACTTGTATAAAACTGCTTAAGAATTTTCATTAACTTAATAATTCGTTATATTCGAGACCTTTAAAATTGTGGCTGCCCCATACCATTGTTGATTAACAGGCTCAGGACGAAATGTTAGTGGCACACACTACAGGGCGTATGTAACAACGCAGCTGCCGATAAGGAGTGGTGTTCCCTCTTTGTCCTTGCTCGCACGAACAATAGCAGCACAGTGGCTTCAAAATATACATAAAAGAAAATGAACGATAACTCGTGGCCGCATGACTGCGCTTACACATGCGACGTTTTCCCAAGTGCACTTGTTGCCATTAAAAAAACGGTTAAAAATGAATGAACATTATATGCATTTTCATTTGTTTGCCCGCTGAAATTTTACGAATATTCTTCACCAACAAAGTGAGGTTTTCTTTAAAGGGCATCCTGAATAGAGCAGCGTGAGGTACCGACAGTAACAACTTTCAAGTGTGCAGAAAAGGACCAGTCTTCAGTTTCGGTCTGCATGGCTATGGATACAATAATACGGTAAAAGCACAACACTCTTTTATTCCGTTTTAGTTTTACTTGTTTCTTATACAGATCATAGTACCTACCTACTAAACAGATTTAAAAAGGGGGGAAATTAAGCCTTCCATTGGTCCCTTAAGGCTTGGTCAAATTACTCTCTCACACACGCGCGCACACGCACACACACATTCCACCCTGGGGGGAAAAAATCTACAAAATGCTGGAACACCTATGGCACAACATATATGTCCATTTGTTATATTAATGTAATCATAAGTTCATAATTTCAGCAGGTTAAAAAAATCATGCACATTTGTACATGCACATTTGTACAGCATCTTGAGAATTTTTATTTTTTTTTAACGATGCGTGACCGCACCCCAGTTCAGACAAAGCTCGGCGGCAAGACAGTAGCTGTAAGTCTCAGCAACACGGTAGAGCTCTGCGCAGGAAAAAGGGGTGGAGCTTTGAGCCGACCCAAGCTGATGCCGAACGAGGTGGGGCAGGCCAGAGGACACAGGCATGGGCAGTCGATAATCGATACACTGCAAACCATCTGTATGGCTCCGATGAAAACACGCTCTCGCACGCACACACAAACAAGCGCATGGGGGCCAATGAGACTGATTCTGAAGTGGCACTTTCTGGTGTAAATTCATAAAATATACAGAAGTATATATAATTTTTGCATACGTCATAGCATGTTTGCCAAGACTGAATGAGGTCATGTCGAGTTTGATTCAAATAAAAAATGAAACAATGATCTATATCATATGGGTTAGGGGGTGAGCACAAATCCGTCACTATCACTTCTGAAAAGAGACAATCCTGTAGCAGATGACCAACTTCCAAGCACAAAAAAATTAACTAAAAACACTGGTTCTTAGCAATCAGGTAACAGACTTCATCCACCCATTCAGAGAATCAATTATGTATGACATTGTGGGGGATATTTCTTCACATTAGTCAATGCAAAACACAGCTAGGAAGTAAACACACCACGTGTTTAAGGTGCGTTCCATACTGGTGCTTCTGCCTTTCCTGTATCAGCTTTCTGCAGTTTCTCCAGACAGAGCCAAAGATGATTAGAAGCAAACCCTGGTCTATGGCTCTTGAGGGGATAGATGAGGAGGTTCTGTGTGTTCAGAGGGGAGGCGAAGGTGGTCCAGAGGCACAATGAGAAGTCCACGGAGAATCAGGGGAAGGATGGAGGTAACGCCTGTATGATTTAAGCCTGCCTTTCCCTATCAGTCAGTGATCCAGCCGCTGTTACCTCGGTGAGGTAGGAAAGTACAGCCTCTCCTGAAGCCTTGTAGTCCAGGCGCCGAGATGAGATGTTTGGGTGGGTGAGGGGGTCAGACTGAGGACCCTCTGTCAAATGGCTCGTTCCTCTTTCCCAGAACGAAGAGGATGAGGCAGAGGAGGAGCAGCAGCTTTGAAGAAACATGGGGGGCACTATTCGACCACTCCTTGCCTACATCTTGATGCCCTCCTGCTGGCTGAGCTGGGACAGAGTCTTCTTGATGCGCAGAGCTGTCAGACGAGCTGCCCCGTTGGCATACCAGCACTCCCTCATGATCTTGGCCATCACTCGCAGAGCCTAGAGACATGGGGGTGAAGACAGGCAGGTGAGGTCACAGTCACACCAAGCTGTCGTGCCCCTAAGGCCTTCCCGGAGATCCTGGCTCTCACGAAAAACAGCAGTCTGCTTCCTAACTAATAATGTTCATTCTTGTCTTCAAGCCCCGCCGAATCCTGGGTTGCAAGTCGTCTATTCTTCAAGGCGGCCTTCACAATACCCAGGACTGCTCAGTTCAATTCAGATCTGCAGAACTAGCAACTAGCATGTCATTGTTACCTTTTCAACTGCAACGCTAACTGGAGAGCTGTAGCGTTTCTCGGGTGATGAAACTGAAGGAAATCACACAGAGAGCAGGTGCCAGGCAAACACCAGTGTGCCTTGTTACAAATATCGATTTGTTGGCTCTGCCGGCTCTCTCCAAACCCCCCTCGCTTGATTTCCTTTGTTTTTAATTGCCCAGCAATGGCTTTTTTCCAAAATGGTGTGCATAATGGCCAGCATTTTGCTACGTGAGTTTCTGCAGGATTCAGTGAATCGAAACTGTGAAAAATCCGAAGAATTCTTAAGAACATGAATGAAACAAAAAGGGTGGGGGGGTTATGTACCACTGGAATCTACTGAAAACCTCAGCATCTCACAGCTCACAATGCGTATAAAGGCTCTGGAATATCTCGGGGGGAAAAGAAGAAGACAAGAACGGATAGGGAATTTAATGAGTTCGGCACCCGTGCAAATGGGGCAGGGCTTCCATACAGCCATAAATGACTGTGTTTAAGCAGAAGCACTCAAATGCTTGATAATGGCAGGTAAGCAGAATTAATTAATCAACTAAATCGATAAATAATAACGAATATATATATAAAAAACAATATTAAAGAAAAAAACGATGATCTATGTAAAAAAAAAAATCCTCTCTTCTGCTTTGGGTTAACTCCCAGGAAGTTATAAAATAGAATAAAAAAAATCAAAATATTAATAAAAAAATCAAATAAAAAAAATTTGAATAATCAAAAATATTGGTAGTATAATATTATAATAGATAGGAAGGATTTGAATGATGAACAAATTTTGCTCCTGAGATGTTCTTCAGAAGCTGCCTACATTTGAGTTCCTGTATAGATCACGAACAGTTCCTTTGCTTAAATGCACTTTGGATTCAGAGCAGCACCTGAGAATCACACCAGGCCCAGCATTCCTATAAGTGGCTGTTAAAAGTGCATATCAGTGGTCCATAGGAGGTTTGGATCTGATTCAGTTATATCCTAAAAGTGACCTTTACTGAAAAGCATATCTAGTCATATGGCAATCAGAGTACTTTTAAAAAATAATTAATTTTATTTAGAAATACACCAGTGGCATCATTCTCCATCAGTGTAACCACTGCCCTCTGTTGGGATTTCCCAAAAAAGCCCACCGTCGGGATGTAAACAGCAGGGTTATGGGGGCAAAACACAAAAAGCCAACAGATCAATTTGATTCCCCTATCACACAAAAAAATCATCAGGAAAAGGAGCACAACAGAAAACCAGCTCTTCATTTAGCTTCTCATTTTCCAATAATATCTAAGATAAAATAAAAATTTGGTCATTTCGCAGCAGGAATCTGTTGCTCTGATTCAACAGTTCCAAAATACAGCCAGTCCAATACAAAACGGAGGGTGCCTCCGCCTCCAAACACTGAGAAGACCTCTGATGGCATCCGATCCGCAGACGCACGGACGCTTCTGCTTCACTGGCGGGAGCTTCCCTAAACGGCTCGCCCGCTCTTGCTGCACAAGCGGGTCAGAGATTGAATTACGGGATGTTATTACTGTAAAGTGGCTTCATTCTAATTCTAGCCTGTTTCTAAGGCACACAGATCACAAATGCTGGGACTCCACCGCCGTGATGGAATGGGGGGGTTGGGCCACGTGAGAAGCAGTGCGGTCTAGCCAGTGTGTCTCCATTTTTCCCAGGGGACAGGAGACCTAAATGAAGCCCTGGTATATCCTCATTGAGATCTCTGTACCAAAGAGTTTCATTACGCACATGGCAACCCAAAACATTAATCGCGCAAATAAATCTCCCAGGTGGCCTCTTGGTTTGGTAAGAAATGAGTAATTAAGAAATGAAAAGGGAGCAGTAGCTCTTGCTTTAAACACAAATTCCTGATGGAATGAGGAAGAACGGCAGAGGAATGGCAAGGGAATCTTAGGGCATTTCTGTTGCCCTCAACAGGGCGGGTAGGGAAGGACACGTACCTCACAGCTCTGCCACCTGTTTGGGATGTTCGGTCTGAGCTTCTGTTCACACACCACCTTCTTCATCTCCTCCACTGAGGGGTCTGACTGAACCAGGTCAAAGTAAGGCAGTTGATAGTCGTCATGGATACCTGTACACAAGGGGACCAAGATTGGGTTCTACTCTGAATGTAACACGCTGGAACCTTGAGATGGGTGTGGTTCCATGTTTTCTAATGTAGTTCAGGGCTAGAGGAAAAACCAGACTACTGGAGAACACATTCAGGCAAGGCTCTGTGGAAAGCTGGTGAATAATTCAGACTTTGTGGATGAAATATTTATGATTCAGTGAATCATTTCCATAAAACATTATAATGACCCCTATGACCCTGACCAGGATAATGGACAGATGGATGAGTGATCACAGCCAAAGTAAGAAAACTCTGAATGAAAACTTAACGCTGCTTGAGGTCAGCAGGATTGAAAAAATAAAAGAATAAGAAAAAAAGGAAAAGGCCATGGAATTCTCTTCAGAACTGGCTACTAGGAGTTCTGGAACAGAGTTTCTGGGCAGACGAAGATCGCGGCCATTGTTCTTACCACCAATGGAACAGCGGCTTGCGATCTCCCAGAAGACCAGGCTCATGGCGTAGATGTCAGCCCTCTTAAATGAGTCGAAATGTTTCATGTTTATCGTATCGTCCAGTACCTCTGGGGCCATATATCTGTTTGGGGAAACATTATACGGTCAAAGTGCTTTCAACAGATCTGGCCATAGGTCCAACTGATGGGTTAAATCAGTTCCCTTTATCAAAACTGAGTCCTGTACTTTCACACTTTTTTGGTGTAAATTTGTGTTTCAACTGAGAAAGAGTCGGCGCCGCAGACGGGTCAGCCGGTTGCTTTGCAAACGGGCCTGGGTTTTTAAGCAAGGCCAGTCCCCAGGAATGACGCATAACCGCTGATCCCAGAGCTGTCACTCTTCACAACACATTTCTTACAGTCTTTATTCACTGCAGTATGGCCGTTATTACTTTTACCAACAGTATTAATCATTCATGCAACTTTATTGTAACATTTATTATTTAAAAACACTCACTAAACAAAGGTCCAAGGAGTGTCTCAAAGATATTTAACTCTTTCACTCCCATAGGAGACATAGTGCATCAACAACAGGGCTGATCCCTGGGAGTCTTTCTGACGAGGTTGCCACTGGGGATGGACCCCCCTCCCCATTTACTGCTTGGTAATGGCACAGTCTCTCAGAAACCCCCCGCACAACCATTCCCAGTTCCTGTTGTCTGTCAGTCTTCTTCTGCTCAGCTAACATGGACGAGTGAGAGGGACAGAGACAGAGCAGGTGATGATGTCACAGGGCACGAGGTCACGCATTGCTAGGGAAGAGAACACTGGAGACGTCATTAGTGGGGACACCGAACACAAAAAAGGGACCGCTGAAGGATGGGTGTGCAGAAGAACCAGAGACGCAGTTGCTGTCCCAGGAGAGAAAAAGAGAGCATCTTGCAAAACCTGCATTCCCTCCATCTTGCTGATAACAGTACCTGAGGGGATGTAAGGCTGTACAGTGGGAAGCAGGGCATCTAGGAAAAGATACCCTCCCATTTAATTTAAGATAAGGCTGAGGTGAACCGGGTTTCCCATAACAGTAGGGTGCACCAGCAAAGGTGGGGGGAGGCAGGGGTACGACCAGAAATGTTGCAGAATTAGCGGACCTCCCAACAAATGAGGCATGTGACGGACTCATCTTTTCGAGAGCAAAAAAGCGAAGCCTGGATCCTTGACGAATCCCCTGCACTCATGTGCCAGCCAATAACGGACAGGCATGGCCAGCTGTCTGTCGCTCAAGGCCAGAGGCTTAATTTGCCCTGAAAGGCAGATTGTAGAACGTCAGCAATGCCATCAAGGACCTGCTATACGAGTATCCTTGATCCCGCTCCCCTGCACCTTTTGGTTCCCACTCTGTGATTGGGAGCGATGTCTATGGTGTCCGTCGCTGAGTCGTGGCGAACTGCCAGCCCCAAGTCAGCGATGCAGCAGGTCCCGTTCTTCTTCACCAGGATGTTCTTGGACTTCAGGTCCCGGTGGGCAATGGCCGGCTTGCCTAGGTTGAGCAGACAAAAAGAAAAATTTTACAAAATAAAAGTTTCCTAATGAAGATAGCCAGCAGGGGGCGGTAAAGAATTAGATAGAGGGTTCATTGTTTTCCAGTGGGAGGATGCAGAAGGGACTGTCACCTTCTGAACTCAATGGAGTGAAACTGACCGGGTTCCACAAACCAGCTCAGTACAAAAAAAATGTACACATCTCACTCTTAGCCAGAGGGCTGCCCCAAACAAGAGACTCCATCCCCCAAAACATGTACACCAACCTTGTGTGCCCACGATCTCCATGTGCAGGTGGGCCAGACCGCTGGCGGTGGATAGGGCCAGCTTGATCATGCCTTCTACGGTAACTGTGTACCTGTTCAGGTAGTCGAACAGCGAGCCGTGCTCGTGGTAGTCGGACACCAGCCACAGTTGTGTCCACGTGCCGTTATCTGGAGGGGGATTTAAGTCAGAAGTCTGCCTTTCAAACCATGACGAATAATAGTGCTGGCTGACCTAGCAGGTCTAGCAGGGGGATCACCACGCCACTCTCCATTTGTGTTCTTACGCCTACACTATTTTTTTTATGGCTGGTCTAAAATTAGTGCCCCTCCCCCCCCAGATTGGAGGTTTTGGCCTTGTACTTCGGGACGGCCCCCTTTTCTAAAGCTTCATTCTCACTCTCTCTCATTTCTTGCACAATATATTACGTTCGCCCCTGGGTAAGGCTCTTAATTTGTTTCCAATCCACTTGTAAATGTCCCTAAATCTTCGTTATAAGCTTTGGAGCAACAGTGTTGGAAATTAATTAGATTTAATCTGAAATTTCAACAAAAAAAAAAAAGAGTGAGGGTGAGGGAGTAAAAGTGAGACTGCTACATAACAGGAGACCTTTTTGGGGAAGAAAAAAAGCAAAATCGGTTGCATCAGTGTACTGTGAATACAGTCAGAAATACAAATAATTCATAATTATTTACAACAAGAAGTTCAGATGCAGGATGCTTTCTGAAATCTCAATTAGCAGAGGGTCAAAGCAAAATTCAAGCAGTGTACAACTATGCAATACCAGTATGCATAACACTGTATATGGATATCAGCTTTTTAAAGACATTTACAATATATTATGTTGATATTATTTATATTGTATTATCCATCCATCCATCCTCTACCTGCTTATCAAGTACAAGGTTAAAGAGAATCTGGATCTTATCCCAGGTAAGGTATATAACATAATATTATTTATAATATAAAATTAGCAAATAAACAGTGACATTTCAGAGAAAAAATTACTATTACTGTTGATTATTACTAATTTACTATTAATATCATAATTCTTATTGTTATTATTGTTGTTATAATTATTATTATTGTTAGGCTCCTCCCTGTTGAGTGAAGATAAGTAATACCTCCCTCGGTTGCCATGGTGACCTCACCTTTGTTGTCGGCGGCAATGAAGCCCAGGATGTTCTCATGCCGCAGCATGACAGTCTGGTAGATCTCCGCCTCTCGGAACCATGAACGTTCCTCGCGCGATGAAAAGATCTTGACAGCCACCTCCTCCCCCCGCCACTTGCCGCGCCACACCTCGCCGAAGCGGCCCTTGCCAATACTCTCCTGCAAGATGATGGTCCGGGCTATGGTCCTCTGCACCAGCAGCGGCAGGCCTGATGAGATGGTCACATACGTCAGTACAAATCTATACACTCATCTATCTTACTTAGCTACTCATCCCGTCCAGGATCATTGCGATCCTGGAGCCCGTCCCAGGAAGCACTAGTACACCCTTTACCAGATGCTTGTTCCTCACGGGACACGCGGTGGGTGGACACGATGCCTAAAGTGCATCAATGCATGGCAATTAAAACATTACAGTGCAGCCAGGAGCAATTTCAGATGCACTTTAGGCATCGCAGGGTTCACAGGGGCCCAAAAACGTGCGTGTGAAAAAAATTTGGCCAAATAAGAGGATTCGGAAAAGCTTCGACCAGAGGCACCTAGCCATCAATTCGGGGGGGGGGGGAGGAGGGCTACAGGAAGACATAATTAAAGAGAAAGCAGCATGTGGTCCCCGGAATGTCCAAACGAGCCATTAGCCTAGGAGCGGAAAGAACGCTGCAGAGCGAGAGGCTGTACGCACGGCTGGGGCAGTGAACAGGAGGCGGTGGCTATGTGGGAATAAGCCTTTGCAGGGCCCCAAGCTCCAGCTGATGGAGCTTCCCGCCGATATGAAGGCAGCAATTCCGAATTGCCCATTCAGAGCAGAGGATGGGGAGGCCGGGTGCCAGGGCAACGGAGTGGAGATGTGAGGATGCGTTTAATGGCCCCCCCACCCCCTCCGAGTCCATTTCAGCCACCTTATCCATGAATCGGACGAGCTAAACAGCAGACACAGGCACACCCCGGCAATACCCACCCGAGCCGGAGCCGGACGTGGTCATGTCATAGATGAGGTCCTTGAGGGTGGTGCCCATGGTGATGAAGGGGTCCAGTGAGGGGTCCTCCTCACTGGGCACGCGCTGGTGGATGACAGCCCGGCTGTGGCAGATGTAGAAGGCCAGCACCAGCACACAGCACAACACGCAGACGGGGGCTGCGATCATAGCCGCCAGCGCCACGGGGCCCAGGGGTGGAGTCTTTG
>JAODKF010000038.1:12299161-12310320 GCA_026779585.1 Mormyrus proboscirostris | reverse complement strand
TGAGCTTTCATCATGCAGCCCACCAATAACCAAGAGTTGTGGCTTTTCCCAAAATCAAGGCATTTGTCCCGTGGTTTTTCTCCATCAATTAATGACCGATTGTTGATCGTTTATTCATGTTAATTAATTACAAAAGTTATTAATAACTATTGATTCTATTTGTGAAATGTATATATTATTTAAAATAATATTACTAATATTTATTTTTATATTTGTTCTACAGTAAATGTCTAAGTTACATAAAGTGCTAACGATTAACAAAAAATTGAAAATAACATGTCTAGGTGCAGCTGCATTTACACACTTTCCAGATCATCATAGGGCACAAACTTGGGCAATTCTCTGGGCAATTCGGGGTCAAACAGATGCTCATGGATGACCGGAGAAAACCAGGCTGTACAGAGGACACTCATGAAAGGGAGCAGGGAAGCAAACAAACTCAGAGAGGTGGTGGTATTGAAAACTGCACACCTGCAAGGATGAAGCTGCAGTGCTTCACACTCAGCCACTGTGCTGTGCTTAAGATCAGCCAATATAATACAACAGAATAGAATATCTTTGTATAATGAATCTCTGTCTGGATTTCTACCAGTGCTACATAGAATACATTAAAATACCAAGACACCAAATTAAACAATAGATATACAGAAGAAATTCATGGTAGAGAATGAAAAGTATGTGAACTCAGAGAGTTCACAGAAAACAGCATTTATACAAATTAGAAATTAAAATTTTTGCTGAACAGAAATATAAGAAAATGTAATTTCCCTGTCTTAGTTGGCCATAGCATGGTCTCACCATGAGGAGAACACAATATCCTGTTTTTTTGAATGAAACTTTTCACTCAGTCTGTCAAGAAATAGTTTTTCTGAGATTTGAGGTACCCTCATTGCAGAGCTTCCCAGTGTTTCAGCCTAGCTGCTGAAGTCAGAGAGCGATTGGTCTGTGATCATAAGCAGCAGAATGATCATGTGACACACGCCACCCAATCCGACGCCCATGTCACTGCTGGTCGGCCAATCAAGCAAAGCTTTGCAGAAAGGCCAAACAAAAGGCAACACGAGGGCATCTCACACCTGAGGCAACTAACTAAAAATCAAAACTTCATCCCTCCTCCTAAGTTAGATTCTGTCCCTCTGCCATAGCAAAGCATGTTCTGTCTGACCTTTTGAGCGCCTGTGTTTTCACGGCAGACCAATCGACTTGGCAGGGGCGTTTTCACGGATGTGACAGCACTCACTGCAATGGTGACCCCGGCAAAATGTCAACAGCAGGTCCGGTGACATTTACTGTCCTGTAAGATGCGGCTCCTGGCAGCTTTAGTGACAAAATGTTGTAAATTTTTTATTTTTATTTTTAGTTTTACAGGGGCATATTTGTACAGGTGCTATGCAATCTAACTTAGCTTGAGTAGACAGCTTGACATGCATGACACATATGGTGACAGACAGGCCAACCCCATAACTCTAATGAATCTCAAACAGGTTGAGTATTAGATTTAATCTACCATTAGACGCTGTAAAGTGTCATTACCGTAGGCATGATGTCAGCACCGTTCCTCACTATCACAAGCATAACCACCCCCCCCAGCCCCCACACAGAAAGTCCATCAATAATGTCAGTGAAGTATCTTTAAGTGTCTAGCCAGCAGGTAACCGGAAGCAGGCCGGTGTAAAATGGAGCATAAAAACAGGTATCCTGGGAGATTGCCTACTGTTGTACATCTTCAGCAGGCAAAAACAGGCAGATAGTCCCAATATCCCAGAAAACATGGTTATCTCCTTTCAACCCAGTTCTACACGTGTGCTGTTCAGGTTTTGAGGAAAATGCCTTCGAGTCCCTAAATCACTGTCCATATTCCAAAAAGGCAGACCGCTCTTGCTCTGCAAACATTTCTTGTCTAACAGAGTCAAAAACATGTTTAATTATATGGAGGGGTCCCTTTTAAGAGAAAAATCGTTATAGAATGGCAGTTTTCCAAAAGACACGAGTTCTCTGAGAAGGTGTAAAAGTGGACACACATGCAGAATTTCGGTAACTTGCAAATAAGTCTCCACCAGGAGACTTTTAAAGTCACGTAATTACGGGCTGTCATCCTTCTGGGAGCGGGAAGAGCACCCACTCTGCTTTTTGACATACCCCCTACCGATTGATTCCCTGTGGCCGGTCCTCATCCTGTTACCCAAAGAAAGACATTACAACCCGAAATGTGGGACTGCTCTTGCTCTCCGGTTGGCAGAGAGAAGCCATTTCCCTCCGTTTCCGCCCGTAGAGATATTGAGAAATCTTAAGTGGCCAGAGAGCTTCTATTACAGCAGTAAGGTATTCTGAAGCACACATCAACGCAACATGACTAACATTAACCACTAACAAGCTCAATTATTAGCTGCGGTTCCTACATCACAACTTCTCATCCAGGTGAACCAGCAAGTGACATCTGTACGAAATAAGTCATACAGAAGTAACATTATTGAATCGATATATTCAAGAGCTTCCTCTCTGCAACACATGCAAACACACACGCAAATTCAGTACCCTGCCAGGAACACAACATGTGACCCCAAGCTTTCAAAGACAGGATGCAAGCCTAGGAGGAAATCTTTGAGTTCTCGGAAACATATGTTTGCTTTACTTTTCCGGTTGCACTTCACGTATTATATTGATTTTTAATTTCCGGATGCATAGACAAACCATGCAAGAAAAGAATAAGATCAATTAAAAATCTCAGCGGAGAATCAAGTTCACCAATATTCAAGAGAATCAAAAAGATCTGAGCAATGATGGCAGTCTTTGAAAAAAGAAAAAAAAAAAAATCGGCTTTACTTCAGAACTTCTACCACAGGAGAAAACTAATTCTGATGCGTTATATTTTTGATATAATTTAAAAATCAGCAGATGATAACACACATATATCATGCACGGCCTTCACCCCATCCGAGAAAAAGAACAATAAAAAAACAGCTCTAGTAAAAGCCAGGTAAAGGTTGGTAAAGGTTAGCTTTGAATGGTAGTGTATGGAGAAGCCAATTTAATAGCTGTTAAACATGATGTCAAATTGTAGGACAGACATAATGATTATGGGGGTGGAATGTGGCTCATTGGGATAGGACACTGTCCCTGTCATTGAGAGGTGATGTCACTGTTGGGTCCCTGAGCAAGGCCCTTAACCCCCAATTGTTCCAGGAACCGTCTGCCCTTGTTTGTCAAAAAAAAATGTCACTTTGGACTCGGCTTTTAAATGAATGAAATCCAAATATTGTGGCAGATCAAAGCAAATTATTGACTATGGACTGGGGGTGGTTTCCGAAACAAAATAGACCGCCATAACCCTAACCCACCCCTCCAATGCCTACCAGGGAAGAAGCTCCGGTTGAGGTTTTTATTGCAGAGGTCGGTGCTGCAGCACACAGGGTAGACGGTGTCATCCTTCAGGGAGGGGGCACAAACAAATGGTCGGTCGCGTGGAATCAGGTCCTTCTCGGCGATGCACATGGTGCGCTGGACCGTCACGCCACCGCCCTGTCGGGTGACCGCCAGGTGGCACACGCCGTCCGTGACGCAGGTGAGGTTGGCGCATGTGTGGCAGTGGCACTGTAAGGCTGCAAGAGACATGGGGGGGGAGGGCAAAGCCAAAGGGGTGTGACATTAATACCTCCATAGCTTTGGACCCAACCAACAAAAAGACTCATCTACACAGACAGCTCTTAATCTACCAGATTGTTCTCCATCCATCCATCCACGATTAAGCATTAATGGGTGATGATAATTTCCACGGAAACCCTGATGACACCTCCTACCGGGGGTGTGGAGGTATATGGCACCGTCTTTGAAGGGAACTCTTCCCAGCTCCTCTCTTATCCGAGTGGATTTCCACACACTGCCAAGGTATGGTATATGGCACCGTCTTTGAAGGGAACTCTTCCCAGCTCCTCTCTTATCCGAGTGGATTTCCACACACTGCCAAGGTATGGAAAGGACATGTGTGCCCTAACCCCAACACTGTCCATCTTTGAAAATCCTTCATATAAGCACAATTCTTTCCACATAGCTGATTGTCAATGACAACGATTCTCTTAATAATCAGTTTCAGTGATGTACCGATAACTTCTGCACACTCCACCCAAATAAATGTAAAAATAAATTAATTACATTCCACAAATATTTAAAAGTATTTAAAACACCGACTGTATACACCTTATATATTTATAACATTTATAACAGAGAAGGACTGATCAGCAGTTGTCATGGACTGTAATTTTCTGAGTAATACCTTTCGATTCTTATTGCTTTGAACTGTCTTTTGCTATCAAACATTTGCTTTACTGACAGGCTAGTGTTACTTTGCAATACTGCAGCATTTGTGTTTAAGAAACTCTTCATACTCTTCCCTGTCTCACCTTAAAGTGAGCAATCAGATTTGTGGTATTGAAATGTTAATTGGTAGATCCTTGTCATTACATTCTATCAGAACAATTTCTGCAAAATGCATATGTAACGTCATTTTCACTGACATTACAATAATTCTACACAGCAGACATTTTTCTAACTGGTTAATACACGGGTGCACAAAGCAATATGGGTCACCATTTTAAAGGGAATTATCGGCAGTAAATATTGGCTCATTTGTAACCATCGGCTGATTGTTATTATAACGGCTGACACCAATATCTCGCCTATACAATGGGTGCATCTCTAATCAGTTTCATGGCCCTGAGCTGATGCAAGCCGGGGGGTGTGGCTCGGAAGCCGTTTCCCGTTTGACGCAAGAGTTTTGGTGCCCACACGCAGGCGCTACATAACATCTCAGTCGTACGTGAGCGGATTCTCTCGCTCTATCTCCGAGAACTCAATAGTGCCATTAAATTACACCTCATTTCCCCAGGAAGCGGCCTTGGACTGTAAATATTAGTAAATATCACTTCGCGCTCTTTATTTGCGCCGTGGCACAGCTTTACTGAAAAGGATCTGCAGTATTTACTGCAGAGTTATTTACCCAAGCTGAGCCGGCTCAAGGCTGCAGAGAAAGTCACCCACGAAGGACCTGAGGCACCTGACAGCTCCGTTCTAGGAATTTCGGTTTCAGCGCAGAGCCGTAGATTTAGACTGAAAATATTCAATCAATGCACGGACCACAAATCAAAACATGGACCAGGACAGCAAAGAGAGCCAGATACAATCAGATGGCAAAAGAGTGCGGAGAGGAACAAGAGAAATGAAAACATAAAAGGGAGAGAGAACGGGACAGGAGAGAATGACGAGAGACAGAGAGAAAGGGAGCAGAAGAAAGAGGAGACAAACAGAGATCAGCCTTTAAATTCGAACAAGGTCACGTCATTCTGTCATAACCCAGGAGAAAGAGGATCTGAATGGCTATCGTGCAAAGGTCAGGGCACCCATTCAAAACGTCCATACAGAGGCGACTCGGAAAATAACAGAAAAATAAACAAAATGCAAAAAAGGGGCCAGACATTCCAGATGGCAGCCTGTGTGTCGTGTTACCCAAAGACACTCCATACGACTGACCCAGAAGGCCGTGGCCATGCCATGGTGGGTGGAGGGAGGGGGGCAAGGATAGGAACCCAAACAAACCCTGCCCAAGAACAGTCCTATGCACATTACTACCAAAAGGGGGCCCTTCCATTCTGACCTGACATTAGGCATTTCCTCAGTCCCATGGAGACAGTAGGTGTTACGGGGGCAGAAAGAAGGCTAATGTGGAGTTTTTTTCTGACTTGACATAATTGTATGCTATATGAAGAAATAGCAGCAAATAAGATCCAAAAGATGCCATATTCACACTGACTGTCTCAAGCTGAACCCACCCCCCTCAGGTTAAACCCCCAAGCAATGTCTTACTGTTTGTTTAATTACAGTATTTGCTTATCCTCTGCCACAGAGTTGAGTTTCTCAACCTAGGTCTTGTGGACCCCCAGATGGTCCGTATTCTTGCTCCATTCCAGTTCTCTGCCAGACAGTCCACAACGTTCTAGGTAATGAATGCAAGGCAAAGCACCTATAACAGTCAGGGACCAGGAATCCCCAAAGATTAGTGTTGCTTATGGTAACACTACATGGTTAGGGTGCCTATGCGTGGCCTTCTTTACTGATGTTAAAGCTGTCCGGAGTCTGCATTGAACGGGACAGGTTATAAAAAGCCAAAACAAACAATCCCAGATGACAGGCATTCTCGAAATTCCAAAACAGACCAGAGCTCAACACAGGGAGGAGAAACACTCAATCTACACTGGTGCCTAAAGCCATGTTCGACTGGCTCAGCATTGACGCATTCGGGATCAATCAGGGGCACATACACGGAGGTGTGCCATCATGGTCAGCCAATTTAACCGTAGACTCCAATTTTCCGTATAACTACTAATCACCAATAACCCAGTGGGGCGTACTGCAGAAGGTCGCTGACGATGATTAAGAAAAATAAAAGAATCGTAAAGATTCTAAGGCAGCATATCAATGTTTAGATATATTCCGACGATTAACAGATTCCAGTAATATATATATATATATATATATATATATATATGCTGAACATCGACGCATACCACAAAAAATAGGACAGATTCCTGCGCAGTGCAAAATATTCCAGAGGATTGTTTTCGTTATTATCTATCCTTAGTAAATAAGAGATGTGTGGTCAATATCAGGACGTTAGTGCTTCTCTGCTATATAGGCTGAAGTTGCGGCTGTACTTCTACAAAACACTACCCGGTACTCTTGTGTTTATTTGTATGTATTTACTAAAACGTGCTGTGTGTAGCCTGTGGTAAACTGGAACAAGAATAAATCCGAAAAAGAAACTGCCAACAAACAGACATTAACAACTTGGTCAGACACCGGTTTTAATATATAATTCACGCCACGATCTTCGCATCCAAAACACGCGTAACGGTGGCTTCTGCAAAACAGTACAGCCACATAGTGCATCTGACCGCAATTGTGACGCATTTCACACTGGCAATTCCACTACCGGATCCCAAAATATGAAACACACCATTTCGAGTAGGAGAACTGTAAAAATATAAATATATTAGACGAAACTCACGCCGTGTGATCATACGGCAAAACAGCGCAGCGTGAACAGCCGAGCGAAGCAGGGGGAAAAGGAGCCGGTGAAGGCTGGGTTTTGTTTGAGAGTAAACAAGAATGAGGCAACGACGCCGCAACCATTTGGCCGGAATCTGCGTTAATTCCCGCTGCCCTACTCGGATCTAATGCATTTCACTAAGCGCATCTCGAGGGGCTGCTTGTAGGAACCACGAAGCCCGGACATTGCATCCATTTAGTGTAATATGCAATAAATTAAATTTAATACATTTACTGTATCCCCTCCCCCGAGACCCCAAAGGTAAAGGATGTAGTGAAAGGCTTGACCCTACGGTGTTTGGGGTCCGGAGCAGGCTAAATTTTAAAACAGGAAGAGGGTCATATGAATTTATGGCCAGCGAGTTTGCTGCATACTTGAGAAGCAGAGAATACCGCCCTCCGCCCTATCAAACCCTTCAGCCACACTTCCACGGTGTTCTCCCGGGCTGAGCTCGCTTATCATTCAAGGACGATCTGGGGGTGACGCAAAAGGACGGGTGCCTTGGAAATAATCTGAAATAGAGAGGGGTGGTGATTAACCACACTACTGCCTTCTTCGAGTTATCCCCGTACCACAATCAGCAGGTCCGCTACAGTTACGTCATTAAAGATTCTGCGGTGTTGGTGAGGTCCCCACAAGGACAATCCGTCAGTCCAGACTCCGTCGGAGCGCCTAAGCTCCGGACAGGCAGCCGGGAGAGTTTGTTCAGTCTAAAGTACAAATACACAGCCTTATCGCGGAACTGTGGGTGATGAAGCAGACAAACACGAAACAACAGCCGCTGAAATCTGCAGGGAGAGCTGGGCCAGAGGCTGGCGTCAGTAGCGCTATTAGTTAAACCAGGAGCTCCCTGACAGTTATCTTAATAGTAAATTCATTTCGGTTCCAAAATACACACAAGAATAAATGTGAGGGAATTAGCATTTTCTCCCAGCAGGCACAAATGCGGAGAACACTAATCTGAGGAGTATCAGATGAACGGTCACGCATAAATTCATTTTAAAAGACGGAGGACGGCATCTGTTTCAATGAAATAAAGTCGTAAAATTAACAACTCACGAAATATAGCATTTACTGGGAGTTTTCAGTAGGCTAAATTTCAATCAAATTTCTCAAGTTTCTGATTGAATTGGGGGGGAGGGATACCTCTTCATACGTGTCGCCAGCCCATACACATAAGACTGAGCTACAATGTGATAATTTCCCACAAATAATACCTCTGATTTGTGGAAATCACACCACAAAAAGTACTTAAAATTTCATAATGATATGCATATAATTCAACACACTTGCGTTACATCCAGTCATCAAATTCGCTTACAAACTAAAATGAAAATTTTAAATAATATCTCATGTCAGTTGCTGCTATTCCTATATACACTTTTTAAATGGATGAATACAGTTGGTGTGCTTCCAGTTTTAGTTGTTTTACTCAAAACCTAAATATGGACAAATGCTTACAGTTATATATAAACACGCCTTTAATGATATTCCGTATGCATTAATCTACTAGATTGCACTCCGTTCATATTCCGTGAGCTATTAGTTAAGTTCTCCCCAAACGAGCCTGATGGGCCGAATGGCCCCCTCTAGTTTGTAAATTTATGTTCAGCAGGCTTCGACAAGGACCCGGGCCGCTTAAGTACTGACCTCGAAAAGGTAAAACGGATGCAATTAGAGGTACCGGTACATCTCTTCCTGTCGTGTCCCTGTGGTCTGACCGAGAAACAGACGAAAGTACATGTTCTTATAAAAATAGGAAAACAGATTTTGTCTGATTTTATGTATTTGCAGTAAAAAGATCTGTGACTGGTGTTACGTTTTGCCGTGTGCACACATACAGCGAAAAGGCAAATATAGGGCTAACTGTTAAAATAATTTTATTGCTATTAATTATTATTTTTAAATGATTTAAATTAATATTTGAGGGGGTTTCTTGTATCTAAGCAGTGCTGGGGGCTAAGTTTAAGCGGTCTTCATAGTGCTGACTTTCCTGTGACTGGAGCAGACACATTCCCTCCGAAACAAACTGAGGACGATTCATAAATCGGTAAGTGAGTTGTGCTTGAACTCACTTCTTTGAAGACCCTATGTGCATTGCTGTAAAATTACGCCTCACGAAAAGCAAATAGAGCATAGAGTCCGCCGTAATTTAAACCGCAAAGCCTTCGCATTGTATTAGGAGGATTATTTGTTAAAAAAAAAATACACACACACACTGCATAAACTTCTATATGGATAAAATCATCATTGTAAAATACAGAAAATCGTATATAAAGTTACACAATTTTAAGCACTGCATCCTTTACCCACCTCCACATATACCCTATTTAAAACCTGAATATCTTCTCCAAAGCAATTCAGGCCAATACAAAACAATATACAGTGCATTCCTAACAAAAGGTTACTAAATTTTGTTTTAAACCTGTAGGCTTCATAACCGTATAATAAGTTTTCACTTTTCTCCTCATCGCTTTCTCATGGCTTCCTGTAAAGGCTCGCCACTTCGAGTATTGGATACGGTACCAGGTTTACTGTATTCCAATGGTAAAGCAGCGATAGATAACAAACTGTGCTATCGCTCTGCAGAAACCTGCGTCTTCCTTAACAAGCATTTTCCCACCCGGTGTGTCAACATAAGGTTACCTAAACATGCTTTCGCATGTATAAAAATAAATGACAAACACAGACCAATGGACCCATTGTTTCACTAAATAAACAAACAAATAAACAGAAATAAGAAGACAAAGAAGAATGATATTGATGATGACAAAAATCCCAGCAGGTTTCAAATTCGCTAGCAGACTCAAATCACACAGGTACCCCCCACTATCCCTACCATCGAATTTGGCTTTCAGTTCCCTTGTTTTCCTGGGTTCGAGAGACTTAAGCTGAACACCCCCCAGCCTGATCCCTTTCCCTTGAGGGTGGAAGAGCAGTACCTATACAGTAACAAGAAATCTTAGCAAAAGAGGCATGAATCACGCTGCGCGAATGCAGTGAATAGGTGGGCTCGGGTCAAGACCACTAGCGAGGCACATGCTCCGGGGGAGTCGCGGTGCAGGCTTTAGCCACGTGACGGAGCCCCGCCGCTCCCTCCACAGCCATAATCAGGATCTCGTGCTTTTCTTTTCTCTTCCAGGAACATCGCAGCTGTTATGCGATTCCCACACACATTTGCCACACTTCAGTTGGGTGAGGTGAGCATTTGCCTGGGAAAAGCCTCGCAAATACACACATACAAATACGCACAGGCAAGGGAAAATATATTAATGTGAAGATTTAAAAATGACAAGTCTGAAAAGGCATATACACAGAAGGAAACCGGTTTACTGGCAGTTCTCTCTCTGGATGGAGCATCGATAGAAGAGCACGGACACGCATACCAGGGGGGGGGCGCGCCCAAACATTTGGGCAGCAGGTCGCCTCCTGGCAAAGGGCAGGGCTGAAATGGCAGAGATGGTGCTAATGCAAAAACTATTTCGGGATGGGGAGGGCAGTAAGCAAGCCGAGACATCCTGGAAGCACAAACGCCAAGCGGACTTGCGGCGCCAGAGGTCGGAGTCGGATTCTCGCAAAGCAAATTCACCAGGTGAGGATGGGGGGATACGAACCGGCACCAGGAGCTGTTCTTGGCAGAGACCCAAAGCAAAACCTGAATAATTAATCAGGTTGTCAGATACAAGAATAAATCTGTATTTGAAGCTGTCCATTGGTACTCCCACGGGTAGCAGATCAAATCAGAACTGCTTTTACATACGCAATTGACCCCCTCTTAACTGTACCCCCCAAACCCCCAACCTATCCCCCCGAGTCGCACACCCATATATACCATGAGACAAGCTTAAGGCAAATGCTCCAGAGGCTAGGCAAACCCTTTCAGAGCAGAGAAGGTGTCAGCATGTGCGTTGGGTGGGGGGGTGCCTCGCTACAGGGTAGTCCAGCTGACGCAATTCATGCTGAGAAGTGAGGTGGCCCCTGGAAATGGAAGTTTCAGGAATGGGGGAGGGGGTGCAGACAGGCTATTAGCCTATAAGGAAAGACAGGAGCTGGGGGGGGG
>JAODKF010000038.1:12284107-12295479 GCA_026779585.1 Mormyrus proboscirostris | reverse complement strand
ATAATTATAAACCTGTGTGTGTGATATATCCGGGTGCTGTTTGTGTATGTATTTATTATTGGGTGAAAAAAAAAAAAAATATATATATATATATAAATATACATACACACACACACACACACCATAATAGACCAAGCAGAAATACCTTCTTTGATTGTGCTTTTCTAACGCTAATATAGGCTACACAACAAAGATTGTTACAGTTAGAATTGTCCCACATTTGAAACTAAGTTTCAAAAGTTTCAGATACATCTCTCAGTAACATGCGAAATACGTTTGGTAATTTCCATTCCAAACACATCAGAGACCTGTACAACTTCGGCAATCGAGTAATTGAGACGCTCTGAAATTGAATGCGGGGCAATTTCTGTTCTTTTACGAGATACTTTTCATTGGTCATCTTATACTGGCAATACCCTGTCTGTAACGCACTGGTGCAGATTTGTCATACGACAGACGTTTTCCATGGTTATAGGAAGGTCTTCGTGTGAGAGAATTAATCTTGATATATAAAGATTATCTTAAATGGTTTAATTGTATAGCCTTGAAGATTCCAGTGAGTTAACATGGCTGCGGAGGTCGGTAACATTTGCGATAGGATTCCCGGAGATGCACCACCTAAATGACACACCTCTCTCACCTCCAAAGTCACAGAGTTATTGCGGCAGCGGCAACGCAAGGCGAGAAACGCCGTTTTCGCTTCAGATGGGCAAAAAACACGCCAAAGCATACACCGTGAAGCTGCTGGCACGTGAAGCACAATTTCGTATTTGCGAAGACATCAGCCCAAGACACAAACAGGTTGTGTGTGGAACAGCTGGATTCGTCTGCGCAGTTCTACTTAATGCAGACCCAATGGTATCCATAGGCTCTCTTTCGCTCTGACAATCCCAATTATAAAAACGCATACGTTGTCTGTGTCGCACCAAAGGCACGAGACTGTGAAGCGGCGCATCACGTTTAATCTAGCAAACTAAATAACTACATTCACCGTGCCTGTCGGAGAAATGCACGTATTTCGTTCAGCCGTTATCAAATATCAGCATGGCGTATCAATGAATGGCAGGTAACATATTGAGTGAGAAAGAGCCAGATACATGCACACGTAAAAGACACATGGCGCATTGCTGACACCAGGGTAAACACGAAGGGACAGGCGTCCCGCACGGGGCTTTGTTCGGTCCGTTTAATTCGGCGCATTGTGACGCAAATGGAACCCGATTCATTCATGTTTGCGTCGCCAGGTTCACGCGGACCCCGCTTCCCTACACCGGAGACCCCCCTCCCCATTCCACCACAACGATCTCCCGTCGAGATTTGCGCGTACATTTTGTTCCTTCGTTTGAAGTTGTGCCACCAAACCATCCTGAAATTTTTTGAAAGTTGCACTGCTCGCACTCCCATTAATCGATCTCTGAATAGTGGCAATCTGTGGATGGTGTATACGCGTCCGATGCACTTATGTGCAACACAATGTATTCCGTTCTCCGTGATTTGCTAATTCCCATACACAGCAAATTCGACTTCTCGTGGTCTTTGGCATGTATTCAGTGTTTCAAAAGAGAAGTAAAACTGAGCACAAATTAACATGACAGTTACTAGTAGGTGCTCAATAATATCTTCGATATCTTACAGAAATAAGCGAATGGCAAAACGGGTCTCTATGCAAACGCTACTACTTTCAAAACGTGACTTAAGAGTTAAGATGTAGTTCAGATAACGCGAAAAAACGCACGTTTTCTCGAAACGATCCAGAAATACAAGATAACTCCAGCTACAAAGCATGAATGGCAGCGCGTGCTCTCTGATTGATCAACATATCCGACTGGTTAGTAGTACAGAGCGCGCATTTTCCTGACCTCTCTAAATAAACGAATGAAAGACTTTAGGAGAAAGCAACTACTATGGGAGATAAATACTGCATGATTTCACACGGGTTTTAAAGTAACCTTGACCGGTCATTTGCACGCATTACTCTGTACTGGATAAGGCGCTGCAACTCGTGTTTTTAATTTTAATTCATTTGTCGTATTTCACGGCTATTCTTCAAATATGCATGCCTCTTGGGACAATTATCCGGCCACAAGTACTTCGCCACGAAGATCTTCGGGGCGGGCGGGGGGCAGCATCCACCATACATCGAGACCATAATTATTAGGTGCGATAACAGCCAGTGAACACCCTGGATTCCAGTTGAGTATACGCTCAGGAGAAGCATTAAATACGACAGTGTTTAAGCACAGCAGGTTGCAAATGAATTGGCCACTGTAGATAGCGCTTTCGTCACTGCCTTGGCTAAGGCACAGTTAGGAGCGGGTGACTTCTAGATCTTCCGCCACTGCTTTTTTTGTTCCCACCCAGGGATATTCCCCTAACAATAAACATTCCTGACAGTGCAGATCTCTCTGACCTGCGCCATCTTTGGAAAGACTGGAGTCTTTTGGGCAGACGCATCTTGTAACAAAGACCAAGAGAAACAACGCAAGATCCGAAATCACGCCCCGTCATCAAGATGGAAAGAAGAATCCCCCATTTGGCTCAGTTCCCCTTTTGACTTACCTCGAGTTTCCTGAATGTCATTAACCATGAACAGGACCATTAACACCAGAGCACAAGGTACCGCATCCATTGTGGTTCACACTTACTCCAGACTAGCTGTGCCTCTCACAACTTCTCTAGTCTTTGCTTGAGAAGAGCAGAGAGCGATATGATTGGCTAGCGCGGCCACCTTGCCCCGCCCAGATCGAACAGCCCTGTTTCGAAACTCGCCCAGCTAAACTTGCCCCTGTACAAATATAATAAGCGTTTCACTCCGGTACTATGTATTTTCATATTAATCGTAACTTACTGTTAACTTTATAGACGTGCGAAGAACGATGTGTGGCTGCAAGTAAGTTGAGTAGGAATTCCCATTTAGATCACTTGTAAATCGTTTATTAGAATCATTACGAAATGAATATTAAGAATAAATACTCGTTAGATTTTTAAAACGCGCGTCAACGAGATAAACTTTGCTGGCAGGGGTGCCCCCGTAAACCAAACTTATCCACAGTTACTAGGTAGCTAGCGAACTATTTATCTACCAAAGTATGTCTGCGCCGGGCTGGAATAAGTACTGTCTGGAAATGGAAAGCGTAACTCGAGAAGTTAATGAAGGACACTCTTAAGTTCTCATCATTTATTGCACACTGTAAACATATCCTATTTTCAGTTTAAAATACCCGGGCTATCGGACCCACTCACAGTGTTGCTCAGGTGCATTTCTTTCACGGTCGTTACTCAGCATTTTTAAATTTTAAAATAATGTAGCCTATACAGTTGTGAGGTGTTCAGACAAAATAAAATATTCCAGGAGACGTGTATCAAACAGCAACAAAATCGTATAATTTGGTATATAAAGCCATTCGCGGTGAGAATATATTCTTTTTATTTTAAAAAAGCCATAGGTACATTTGATATCATCCATGACCATCCATCCATCTTTGCGTCATGGGTACTTTTCACGACCATTATCCTCATGCCTGAGATCAGAGATTTGCAGATGATGGCATCCAGCATCAATTTTTTAAAAAAATCTCGTTAGTTTATACTTTTGAAATCTTCTACAAATTTACCATATTACAGAGAATTTTCGACAATGAACGTCTTATCGCTTCCGAAGCAATACAGGAAGAAATCAGCCTGGCATTTAACCATACAAACAAGTACAAGAGCCGAACCAAAAAACTGAAAAAGGGAATCGAGACCGATGGGGGTTTGGCCAGTGTTTTTCACGCAATCGCATGGGTAAAAATTACCTGTATTGCTAATAAAATAAAACAATGGACAGGCCGCATTTCAAAGTCGCTGTTGCAATTGCTAAATATATTGCGTCATTACATCATTGTAAAAGATGGTGTGACAAGTTAGAGATAATGCGGCCAGATAACCGTCCTGTTTTATCCCATTCGACTTTTCTGCTACTTATTTCCAGATCCACCAAGACTGAAAACCTCTGACCCGTCCACACCCCTCCCCCCAAAGTCTACAGGCAGTGACAGGGACCAGTGACCGAGCCATTGTCTGACCTCCTTCCCAGGCCTGTAGGCTTTAGTGGGAGTTATGTACACATGAGGGTAAAATATCCCCAAAGGCCGAATCACAACGGAACACCACATATTGAAATATATAGCTTTAATGCCACACAATATTCTACTCCCTGATTTTGCTGAAAAATTGGCCAATACTGGAATAGGCTTCCCCGAAACAGATCACGGATGACTGGGTAAATTATCTCCCACCCTATTTCTGGTTGGTGTGACTTTGTCGAAATCCCCACTCCTCCCTGGGCAGCCATCTGGAACCCAGCCAACAGCAGTGACCCCCACCCCCCTTCCCCGGGAAAGATTCTCTGAGGGGTGCAGGGAGATGACAGGTTTGGGGTTATTATGTTAAAAGCCAAAAACCAGAAAGTGCCACGCGTTAGCCATTGTAGTCTTGATTACGTTATCATAGATACATCCACACTATGACAATAGCCTTCGAAGTTTTAACCATTAGTTTTGAATAGGACATATTTCATATTTATGAGTTTTCAAAATGATGTAAACATTTATCATTACATTTTGTGTTACGATTAACTGAACACAAGGGTGTTTTCAGACAGCATCTTAGCAACGATGACAGTGTGCTCTTTTACAAAATATCATGTGCCCAAAAGCATGACCTATTTACTTTCTATATAAGTAATTTCATTCACTCACAGTGCTGCCATGCTGACTTTATATAATGTGATCTGACAGTTCTCTGGTATTTATAAACTTCTATAAACAACTAAGAAAGGAAACATAGTCATGAAACAACAAGAGATGATTTGCCAATTAGACATAGAAATACTATAGTCTAGAAATGCATAGGTCCTGCCATTTATAAAATTACAATACAATAAAAAGAAAGCCCTTTCTGCATAAATCATTACAGCTCCTCCTTCCAAGAAAGGTTCTTTACTATGCTTTATTATGTCAGCCAAAGATTTTGGAAACATCCGATATAAAATATTCTATAATTTTAGACATATGGCTTCTTTCCTGTTGAGATACCATCATGGCCTTGCATACTGTTTGAAGGAGGTTGTACTGTGTCTGAGGTGAGAAACTTCTTTGGAGAGAAGACCTTTCAGCTGCATTCATGATACTCATATGCAAAGTTAGATGAGTTTCAAGTCACGCATAAAGCGAGGGAGTGATTCAGGCATGCAGAAAATATGCTCTTTGTTAGCTGAGTACATTTAGTTTTCATTCGCCGGACATAGCTTACTTTAGTCCGGATGGAAAAGGATGCATTCTCCCGTGTCTGCCTTGCATTCTTCAGTTTATGTGAAAGAAGGAACCTTGTTATCTAAGAGGAAAAGACGACGGTCCAAAGCCACACATCGTCGTGACATGGCACTGAATGAGCAGAGGGGTCAGGAATGGTTTTTGTCATAGAGACGAGAATTAGTCTTGTTTGCTCTGTATCCAGGTACAGAGAGGCGATTTAGTGGGTAAATGTGGGTGAGTGAATGGAGTCGGGTAAATGAACGCTTAGATATGACTAAAGGGAGGTGTGAGAGGCAAATATCTGGACCAAAAGGCCTGGTCTGGGGTCGGGTTTATGGCAGAAAGAGAGGAAGGAGGTTGCTCAATGAGAACGGGGCCAGGCGCAGGCAACGTAGGTAAGAGAGACACCAGAGGGGGAGATGATGGTGAATTTGAGCAGTAGCGGGCGCGCCGAGGGCGACGTGGGGGCGGCTGACAGGTGCGAGCGCCGGGGGGGCTGTTGCTCGCTAATCATATCGGACATGAAGGCTGCAGATGGGCCCCATGTTGGAAGCTTTGTCGAGGCCTGTGGAAGCGGCCGCCGCCCTCATGGCCGCAGGACTAGGTGCGTTTACTATTAAACAGGTAGCTTTGACGTCTTGAACGCTGATTTATATTTGTCGGTAGTGTTAGAATGAGAGTCAGCACAACAGATAATTTCGGCCTTTAAAGGTTAATTGAGACCATGGCTGCAATTTCACGAACACTGTAAAAAGCTGAATACACGAGTCCCTTGACCTTAAAAGGATCGTAGAGTGCTGGATTCTCGCAGTGATTAATTCAGATTACCCTCCCTGCATCGGTTCCGGCACTTACGATTACGTTTGACGTATGCTCCGTCCATTGCGATCGCCCAAGCTAATGCATAGATCCCTCGTTCATCTCTAGCCATCATTCTGAGCTGTGGTGACCTCTATGGGGCAGCTCGGGGACAAAAACACCAGGGATCTCATAGTCGGGCTGCTTTCACCTACTCTTCCCAAAGACACGTAAATGAGCAACAAGTAAGAGTCACGGCCGCCTGCTAAGGGTCCCCAGCAGCTTAAAGGCTCTGTGACTCTGGAACGTGAAATACAGTCAAGGTTGTCCATGCTGCTGGACAACTGGGGCTTCACTCTTAAGGATTAACAGAGCATGACTCCCTAAATCTGTACTCCTAGGATTTCCAGTTACCCAAAATTTAGACAGGCCATTATACTCAATCCCCCACCTGTGATTTTGCCACCACTGTGCAATTATAGGCATCATCCTTCAATAGACAGGTTCTCTTCCTAGAAAGCATATCACAGCAGGCCCTCATATCACAGCAGGAGGGTATCGGACATGGGCAGAAAGTCAACAGCAGCTGATTAAGAGCTCAGTCACGAATGACTACTGCATCCACACATCCACCTCTCCTGGTCCCCGTCAGCAATCCATGAGAAGGGTGTACAGCTTTTTATTTGATTATAGAATACAAGAATAAAGTATTTGAGCATCTGAGCAAGTAAATCCAAAATGGATCAAGGGACCAGCAGAGGTTTAATCAGACACCTGATACGACTATTTCACAAGTAGGTCTCTGTTGCAGGTCACAGTATCAGACTGTCGAGACCGTGTACAAAAATACTGTTTTATTACCCCCTTGTGGTCATAATATGTAATTGCAAAACGAATGTCTCAAAAATCAAACTTGTATACTTAAAAAACTATTGCATAGTTATCCGCTAAAATAGAAGTCATATTTCATCCACCGTCCTATGATGTTTTCAGTCAATAATGAACGTTCTTATCTATTTATTCATGTCAGGCCCGTGCTTTTATCACATTAATTTGATATACGTCTTCTTCCTGGGAGAAAATATGTGAATGGAGAATAAAATGAGATCATCTGCAAATTTGGCGTGACACAGGAGACTCCCTCTACAACACAGTCCGACTGCACACGACAAGTACGCAACAGCGCTGTGAATTCGACGTACGTCGGATATCGTACTTGAAATACTTCGATGGATTTTTGACAGTATGGCAGACCGTGCTGTTATGTGTAGTAACGCGACACGCTGACACAGTTGGGCTTAAGTGCTCAGGTTTCTATATTATCCGCACGATCGCATTTAATTTCGGAAAACAGGAAATAGACCGTTAAAAAAACAAACACAACATAAAACACGACAAAGGTAACGGTAACAGTGAGACAGGGGAGCCACCTTAGGCAGAATAGACTGAAAGGAACGACACGATACGCACATCAGCATGCAAGAATAACGACAGTTGATACAAGAACGTCAGCCTTGAGTCATTTTCAAAATATAACCATTTAAATTTTCAACATTATAAAAAATATTGCATTAAGTTATATAGATATTTAGCATATACTTTGGGTTTATTCGATAAATGCTCTTTTTCACTTCTATGAACATGACTATAGTTCTTCATTCCGAGATAAAATTCATTGGTATGGCATATAAAGATTAGCACATCCATTTTTTTCCTTCTAGAGTATTGCGCTTCACGTTTCTGCCCGCCCTCGTTCTAGTTCAGCGTTCCTAACCTTTATGTAAAACCTGAATGAATGAATGCTGCACCTGTGGAAGTGTAAGTCTATCACCCAAACGTCACCTCCCCACAGAGAGATAGCGCTGCTTGGTTCCTTTCTTGTCGACAAAGTGCTACAATGTTATTTAAAAACAAGGACTGTGAGTCAGTCATTTTCTGTTCTGTTAGACCCTTTTGGATGCTGCTGGCACAACCTGCTCCTTATACACAAATTTATTTGTCAGTTTAGGAGTGATGCTGATTGTCATGGGCAGGGAGAGCTTCATGTCTGGATTGAAAGCATGTCCAGGGTTCATATTCAGCATCCAACTGCAGGAGGCAGTAGAGAGCTGATAGCTAGGTGGATCCAAGGTCCACGACCACCATCAGTAGGAGGCTGAAGACCAGGCAGCCGGCCTGGGACCTGGCTGCAGGAAGACCTGACGAGTTGATAGTGGAGACCTTCACCTCCGAGGTCAGGAATGCAGAGAGGGGTACGTGGGACATGAGGGAGGGGCTGCCGTAGTTGATCAGGGAGTCGATCTTCTCAGCCTCCTTACTGCAGGCTTCAATCTGTGGGGGGTGGAGAGGAGAGGCAGAACTGTCATCTCAGGTACATGCATGGCAGAATATAGCGCCACCTGCAGGCAACTGAGGAAATTGACTGGTCTGAACTGTTAGAGTTTAGCTGTGCAAGGAAACAAAATCTAAATTATTCTTTATGGAAAAAAACAGCTACAGATAAAGAACCCAAGTGGCCATTTAGAAGAAAGAGGATGAAATCACCACTTAATGAGTTGCACAATACTGTTACAAACAGTAATAGAAGTAGCACTTCATTTAAACATTTGTTTGGAATTCTATTTATTAAGCCCATCTAAAATGAGCCACCCCAAAATGATGTTATAAATCATGTTCATTTGTCCAACATTTGCAGTAAATCAGACCACACCCAGACATTCTAGTGATTTTTCTCACCAAAATAGGGTACTTGTATTTTTGTGTTTGTCCTCTCTGTGGTAAATCAGACCCGTCCCTGTAAACCCTAGCAGGCGAAATCCCATCCTTCAATAAACCTAACCCTCCCCCCCACACCTGTGCCTCCTCCTTATGCCCTACCACTCCAATAAATGTCCTTAACAGGGGTCTGGTGAGAAAATTGTGGAGGGGAAAAAAAAAACAGTTTATTGAGGAGAAGGTACACCCAGGTACACAACTATACACAAAGCCCGGGGTAAGAGTCAAACCTGAGATCTGAGGCTACAAAGTGAACTGCTCACCCACCACAACTACACACAGGACAACCACATACAAACAAAAAAATATCATGTCATTAGAGCTAAACTGTGGGTTGAAATGATGGCCGTTTCATGTGTTTGAAATCCAGCATCCGAAGACCTTCCCTTTAATGTTCCTTAATGACTGTCAATCTTTCTAATTGAACCAGCAGCCATTCATATTCCAGGCATCTCCAGACCATCTCATGTATGACACTGAAGCAGTCGAAGAATTGTCAGACTGGGGCTGCCATGCCTATCGGTGGCTTGTTCTGATTACTGGAGCACTTGTATGTGAGCGGCCTGCTGACAATCTGGGCCCATTCAGAACCTGTCATATAAACCCACCCCCTGGACAGAGGCACAATTTCTTCTCTAATTCTCAGGCTAGGGGTGAGATGTTTATAATGTCCACAATTCAGGTGCAATGAGTGGATCACCACGGAAACATGATTCTCCTGCAGCCAAATGTAACAGATGTGTTTATGGACATAGTGTAGAATGACCTTTCATACAGAAAGGTATATCCTAAAGTCAGATACAGGAGTTACATTCCCATGATGCACCAGCAATACTATGGGTGGTGCAGTAATGTGATGGTTACATAATGTAACATAAGCAGTATTAAAGAATTGTCAGTTATCCACCAGGACGATGTTTGCACTCAATAAAGTGGCTGAGTGGGGCCGGTGCTGTAAGGGATGGATTAAGTGGCTAGGTTTTGGGTCCAAACCTAAGTGTAGGTGCAGGCTGTGGACATTGACTTTGCTTTTAAAATGCCCACTTTGATGGATAAAGCACTTTAATGCAAGTGTCTCTTAGGCAGCAGTGAAGATATTCAATTTCAGTTTATTTTTATATAGTGCCTTTCACAACAAAGTCAACAGGGTATGTGGAAATCCATTATTACATCATCTATACAGAAAGGAAATCTATACATCTATACATGGAACAGGAAAAAGGGAAGATGGAAAGAAAAAGTCAGAAGGAGAGGAACCAAAAACTAGCAAGAAAGGTGGTGGGTGGTTCAGCGGGTTAGGATGCTGTATATGTGGATCAGAAGGTTGGTGGTTTGAGTCCCATGACTGCTCCAGGGACTGTCTGACCCTGCTTTCTGAATTATACTTAGCTTTGGATAAAAGTATCTGATAAATAATCAGATGTAATTATAAAAACCGGCAACCCCAACCTGCAGGGGAGTAGGCTGCTGGTCCACAGGTACTATGAGGATCACGATTTCTGAGTCGATGCTCAGGTAGCCGAAGACGTCGCACTGCGGGATGGAGACGTGTAGCCTCAGGATCCGCAGGATGTCATGGACGGTGACCGGCTGGTTGTCATTCAACTGCAAAGCAGGAGGCCGCAGTCATATCAACAACTGTGCAGTGGCATGGTTATTTATACAGGGAACATTCTGAAAGGTTGCAATAATTTAGCGGAAATATATGTTGACTGTTTATACAAACTTCAGGAATAGCTGACAGCATATTTCACGAAGGATAGCCTCAGGATTGAAAGCCTCCTTGGAATTCTCTCATTTACTTATTTTACTGTACCGTAGGTGGGTGGGTGAATCAATCAGGCACTCATCCCAACAGGAAAACAGGCAAATACGATTCATTTTTGCTCAAATACTCTTCAAGTGGATAATCAATCTTGTGCACCTGTTACGTCCTCCGGGCTGTATTGTGTCAAGAGTGGAAGCACCACACTGCCCTCTTGTGGGAACTTTTTTACTAGCAAGTTTGAATCTGACTAACAGTACAGAGTCACAGAATTAAACGGGGCCTCAAAATAAAGGGTGAATCTCAATACTGAGAACACAAAGATCGTATTTGTGGTCTTGGTAAGACCGGTTTTGCCACCTTGCCTTCCAAGAACGAGCTTGGCTGCACTGAATCAAGGGATTGTTTTTGTTTTGGTGAGGATAAAACTGACGTATCCTTGATATTTGGGCCGGGGCAAGAACCACATCCAGGTATTTTCATTGTCCTCTGTAGTACTGTTCTTGAATATTGGAACTGGTCTTCTGCAATGGAAGATGACATACACAAGACCACAAGTACGGTCAAGTGTACAAATTGAGATTCACCCAAAGACAGCAGAGGTATATTATCACATGTAGGAGAACCAAAAACCCCAGGCTTCATCTTTAATACTCTGGAATATGTATTAATGGATTTTCTTAATTTGTTGCTAGTAACTGAGTACAGTGGAGGAGGGGGGGGTCAAATCTTTTTTT
>JAODKF010000038.1:12231555-12242662 GCA_026779585.1 Mormyrus proboscirostris | reverse complement strand
TCCCCAACTACCCCAAAAATTGTCTGACCCAGCTTTCTCAAATAAAAAAAAAAAAATATATTGCTATGGACAAAAAGTAAATATTTATAAGTGTAGCAGGAAGCTTTTATGACAACTTCTACAACTGTAGTTTCCTATAGATACTATAGAATCTTCAAGCATTAATTGGACAAGCCAAATTTTCTCTATTTCACCCTGACAACGGCTGACCATAGACTGCAAATCCTCCATTTTCCCCTCCAACTTCATGAGACAATATTCAACGATTTCATATACCCTGCCCTTTTTGCAGTGGGAGATATTTCCGCCTATCACAGACTTACAGAACAATAAAAGGGTATTTTATTTGTCCATTTATAAAATGTAAAGTAATTCAGCCATGATGAAGCCTCAAAAACCAAAGTAAGGAATGTTGGAGAAGAAGAATCCATCCGATTTCCATAACCACTTATCTAGCACGGGGCGGTGGTGAGCCTGAGGCATAACCCAGGAAGCTCACGACACGAGGAAGGATTGATCCTGCAGGCACGACAGTCCATCATGGAGTAATTTCATTTTTTATATGACCTGTATGCTTCTTTGGTCTGTGTGAACCCTAACCCTCACCCCAACCATTACCCTAACCCTAACTGATACCGCATTCTTGTAGGCCTACACGTGTGAAAGTGTGACATAGTCCTCTGTGCACGTTACACAACTGTATCTAACAAAATAAGCCCTTTCCAGGGCAAACAGTGTCATGAAAACCAATTTCTATCTATAATTTATATCATCCCCACATTCCAGAGAGACAACCTCAAGGGAACAGCTGATACATACCAGTCAGAGATCCTGTTGTGTAATCAAGGTCAGCAGGTCAGATTTTCACATGGAAATCTTTTATATATTTCAGAAGAACTAATTTAACTTGCATTACTTTTCCTCTCTTTATTATTATAAGTTTATTAAGTGAAGGCGTGTAATAACTTTGGATACTGACCCCCGTAAGATGTTCTGATTCACTTGAGATGCAACTCTGTGAGAGGACCTTTAGACGTGAAAGACATTCAATCATCCATTTTTCATACCCACTTGAAAAATGAAGAACCTAAATCATTCAATCGCCACTTATGAACCACATTCCATAGCCTATAAGCTCATTCATAATCAAGTGGATCGATGGGCAAGCAGGCTTTGAGATTTTAGGTCTCCAGACGCACATAAACATCTCGGTAAGGGTCATTTGGAGAAGCTAGCTAAAATCGTCATAGATTAAGCTAAGTCATAGTTATGAGCTGCACACAAGACCACCTGCCAGAGATTACCACACCTGGAAATAGTGACAAAGTGAAGAACCTACACTTTTCCACAGCATATGCCCTAGGGCTGGACAATAATTGAATTGCAATTTCAATGAAGATTTTGGCTTCCAAAAGGCTCGTTCTATACAGTAATATTCATGGAAAAAAGCAAATCATTTGCAGTGACTATGACCCAAGAGCCCATTTCTAATGATCCAAAGGGGGGAATGAGATATTTCTTTCTTTTGACTTAAAAAAAATCTTGCTCTTTTCACGTCTGAGTATAAACCTCTTTATCTTGGGCTAAACCATCATCAGATGTTGCGTAGCCCTATCTCACACTGTGGTCCCTGTTTAGTGACCATCCAGCCATGAAGTAAATCACCCTACAGTCGCAATATCTACCTCCTGGTGCTTTGATGACATTCCAGCACATGGACTGCCCACCCATACCATGCAACCGCTCGCATTTCTCAGCTATTATTACATAACATAAGCAGTGTGAATTAAATAGTTAGACCAGATGACTGTTCTACACTGTCAGAAAAATTCACAAATCTGTACTTATGAGGTTACAATTACTTGTCACTAATGCTGTACCCTCAAGGGTCTGCCAGTTGTACCCTAGCTTTCAAGTTACAGAAATGGATTCTGAGGAATATTTTTGTACCATTGGGGGTATATTAATATTGTTTGAATATTGCTGTACCATTTTTTCTGATGTGTATAAACGGAATCTGTTGTGTTAATAATGTACTTAAAAATTAAAAATCCACAATGTCATGTCTATGTTTAAAAACACTGAATTCTAATCATTGGCTTCCTTTAATAGGAGTCTACAACTTATCAAATTATTTAGTTGTGGTTTTATGTTGAAGTATGAAGAGGTCAAATGCCCTCCAGACACCTTCCATTCAAGTTTTTTTTTCAGAACTGTAATTATTAAAAAGAAAAATTCAGAAGGTCCCTTCCCAACTCAGTATGGCCTGTACTAAAGAACAACTCCAGATGTAAACGTGCTCAAGACCCAAGACATCCTAGTAGAGACCAAAATAACAAAAATTCTTACAAAGAGCCCCCCCCCCCCCCAAAAAAAAAACTCTTCTCTAAAACAACAAAAAAAAAAAATCAATGTAATGAACTGCACATGTTCAGGTGAAGAGTGGTGGGGGTGAGCAGAGTCGGCTCAAATCTTTCTGGCCTTGGATTAAACAAAAACAATGACCCCCCATTACATAACATCTGCTCAAATCCCCCTTCTCTGAGGTATGCGGTCAAAAGCCTGGCTTCAGGTTGTACAGATTAACACCCTGTGAAGGCACGACTTACTCCAAACATTAAGTCCCACCTACTTTTCATGATATAATTCCTACTAAATTAGTGAAGCCAAGTGACTGTCATTCTTTTGATATGCAACCTTGTAAAAAAAAACTGTTATTAATCTTCGTGTTGTTCTGAAATTGACACCATATTTGAAGGTATACTTTTAATTTTGTATATTTTAATTGGACATGCAAATGAAGTCCGCAGCTGAGCAAATGTAGTACGTCGTGTGAAACACGGCAATACCTCAGCACAAAACATTGAATTGTGCTTCACAGCGCCGAAGTACGAGCCAAGAACGCGTTTTAATACTATGCAATATAACATGCCTGCTTCGATTTTTTAAAAAACAAAACACGATTAAAAAAAGTTACTCGTTTTACAAGTTTGCTTTGATGTAGGGTGCCATTAGTCATGAACATCTTCCACAGAACCAAGCGAATTCCAGCACGTTCTTCAGGGAATGCATGTGGACATCTCACATATAAAATATTACTCAAATCATTTCACAGACAATATTAACGTGATTAGTTTGTGGTATTTACGCTTACTTAAACCATATCACAAAAAACAACCTGACTACAAATTATGTATATTAACTTCTCCTAAGTTTAACTTAAAAGAAGTCAAATTGGTTGCAGATGTATAGTCTGCAAAAGGTAACTGGCCCCCTCATTACATAAGTAATGGCTTGCGAAGCACTGCTCTAACTTTCAACTAAAAAGGCAACGCTGGGGATTTAAACGCGCCTTAAGAACGGAAACCAAACCCACTGAGGCAAAATATACCGAGGTATTAAAGGCATATCTCAACTCTCTCATCGCTTAGGTGTACGTTTACATAAATGTAATTAAATTGTTTGGTATAACTCCATCTAGTCTTGGAGTTCAATAGTAACCGAGAATCAAAAATCGCGAATATTTAGCCACATTTCAAGATTTTTGTATAACAAGTGGATTACAGCCATTCCCCACAGGCGCGCTGAAAACGGCACTATACTTAATTGAATCACTAAATATGTATTCAAAATTTAATGTCAATCGCAAAGCAGAGTCAATAAAACTGACTGATGAATTTGACGAATTTTAAAATTGCATTTGCAGTTGGTGGAATCGCTTAGAACAGCGGGGGTTTTTATTTATCAAAATATAATCAATAAATAACGGGTTAATAATCGTGTTACCGATGAAGCAGTAATAAGATGCTGTAGATGCAGTATTCTGGAGGATCGCCTAAAAACGCAGTACCGTACTCATACAACAAAGCGCAACACCGTATAAAAAAGTACTTTAAAAAGTTGTACAAGTTCCAAAAGTGCTCCAAGCGAGACCGAACATCACACGTGTAAAAGCGAACAGTACAGTACAGAGGATCAGCTACTAAATTCTAAGGAATAGTGGATAACGAGACGGTGTGACGGAGAATTTAGGGTTTAGAAAGACGCACACATACCACAGTAACAATCAAAGCTTTACAACACGTACAGAGGAAGGGAAACATTATTTCTCATGCAAATGTCAGTAAGACATATAGCCTGTTTTTACTAGATGACAAAACGTATAGAGAAATAAAACATGCGGACACTTAACTATCAGCTCGTTATAAATCGCTCAAGTCTCATAAATACTGTACTCCGGTTTGAATCAGTAAAAAATGAGAGATAGTGCTACCATTACAGCTTAGCTTTTAAAAGTCGGCGCGGGGCAAAACGTGACAGATTAAACACGCTGGCGCTAAACCGCACAAATTAAAGCAAAGTACTCCTTACCCTGCGCATACACAAAATCGCAGACGATGAAGGCGAGGGAGAAAAGGATAATCTCAAAATACACAAACATCTTATTGAAGTCTTAAGTGCATTGTGAAAGGAAACGTGAGCAAAAGTGCGCCGTGCCGACAAGCTCCATGAGAACATCGCACTCCGGCACCCCAGCGTCCGCGGTACTGGAAGCTCCGCTCCGACCGGGCAGCATAAATGGACCCGGCCCGCGGTCACGGTCCCGACTGAGCATGTGCAAGAGGGGGTGGGGGGGACCTCCCCTGGCAGAACCACACGCCTCGGTCAACCGAGGGCTGGGCCGCGGCAGACATGAAAGGAAGCGGAGCAGTTAATGTGATTCAGGCAGGTGAAAGTCGGTTTAAAGCCTGTGGGTTTTCCCGGTCGCTTTGTGACAAAGAAATGGTAATTGTTAAAGCTTTTGATTTTAGGATTATTTTGAAATAATTTACATTTCCAAGGATGTTCACATGAATACATGAAAATATACGTTTTCTACTCACGGAGTTGACTTCTTTCAGAGAATTTCGTTTAAAATATCCAAGGTATCAGGTCCATAGCGTGCAGATTGTGATTTATGGAGCCAAGATGTTTTTGACATGCCTTTCACAGAAGAAAAATAAATAATACAAATATCTTTAATTCTCATCTTAAAACCAACTCTAAGTATGTAGTTACTCTAATTTCTTATGAAGAATACCATAAAAATGTATTAGATTATGTGTATATATTTTGTTCTAAAGTCTTGAATGTTTCGGTGAACAAAACTCTGCTGTTGTAAGTACCTTGCACATCCTGGTAATACTTGGTAAAATAATGGTTAATGTACTCTATGGATACACAAAAAAGACAAAATGCAGTTTTAGGATGTTAAGATAAAACTGTAATAATAGTAAATTTAATATACCTGTAATGTTAATGGAACACAAAATTGCTTACAACCATAAAGCCAGATGTAACATAATTTAACACTACTTTTGGAAAAAGCAACATAGTTCATCCAGTTTGGACATTGTTGAATTTATTTGAGGGATGTATGGTATAAGAGTAGCTTTGAATCTGGAGCTCCTCTCTTGTCACAGGTCTCCATAACCTTGCTTTGTCTTGCCCGCTACCATGTTGTCGATTTGCTATGGTGTGGGCCCGAGAAAACAAGTGGACCCTTGTGTTACCATCCGACTGGCATGCCCCGCGCTCAGAAAAACGCATCCTGTGGCGTTCTAAGTGCTGGTGGGAGAGATCCAGGTGCCCTTTGACCTTTGCACTGGGGGGAGGTCACATGACTGACCCCAGACACCCTGCAGATGTGTGGCCTTTCCATAGCGTGGCATCTGTTGGTAAGTCACAACTGCAAAAACAGATGAGGGGGGTCACCAGTAGGCCCCCGGCAATAGGGCACTGCCCCAGGGACAGCAGCTCTGAATGCCGTCACAGAATAATAACCTTGCAGCGGTTTCACACGCCTTCGTCTGAGGAATGATTCGGTGCCAGAGAGAGATGGGGAGCTTGAAGCAGATGTAATCCTGAGGAACATGGAGGCACAAGCGTTTAGAGCACAGCTTCCCTGTGCCTCTAATGGTACATAGTATTTCTGCCCTGTTATAAGACACCACAGGAAGTGATGTAAACACAGCAACTGAAACCTGCAGATTCAAAGCAAAATAATCTGGGTTCGTTCCAGGGGCAGTTCTAGACCCTCTTTAGCAGGGCCTCAGTAGACCTATTTACTTGACTCAGCCCCCCTGACAAATTATTTTTTTTTTTAACAATTTAGCAATTTTTCCTGTATTTTCACATATACATTCTGTAACCCCTCCCCCCTCGGCAATTTTTTTTTATCACTCGTGGTAGTTCTACTTACACTGTCTGAGGGCAGAAGGAACAATGATCGGTTCAAAGAGGTATCCAATCAGATTGTAGAGGAGGTGGGTCCAAGCAACTAGAGGAGGTGGGACCAGCCTATCAGATGTCTCCTGTACAATTTGATTGGTCATCTCTCTGAACCAATCATCATTCCTTCTGCCCTCAGAACATTTTTGCGTAAGTAAAACTCACATGAGCAATTTTATCATGGGTGGTGTTCTGTACTTCTTTTTAATTTCCCCACGGGGATCAATAAAGTTGTGTGATTATTAAAGAGTGGTCCCCAAACTGGAGGACAAGCACTCCTAAGAGTCAAATCCATTGGATGTCAATCACACCTCAAAGAGTCTCCATGCAGGTTCATGCCGCTCCATGTTTTTGCAACCTGCTGCTATACTTTCTTACTCACACCGCAAGCACATTCTGAAAAAGGCAGGGCAATATCGAGGAATATGGGAATACATCCACGCTTGCATTATAGATGCCCTAAAATGAATCCATTATAATCCCAGGGTGCTGTATCCTCCGGGCCTCTTTATGGAATATTTCAACGCTTGTCAGAAGTGTGGGAACAGGTCGTACGTAACCTGTATTGTTTCTGGCAGAATGATTTACTGAACTGGGCAGACAGGTGGGTGTGAAACCCAATCATGCTGTAAATACATGCAGTCTTTGATATCTGTATATTATATTACTTGTAAAAATCAATGGGGACAAAAAATACAGTAATCACTACATTACTACAAATTAAGATGAAATGTAATGTTCTGTTACTTAAGCAGATTATCTAAACACAAAAAGATATATACAAAACAACACTATATATGTTAGAAAGCAAACAGGCTATAGAGACGTACTACAATAGTCGTGTTTGTGTCCCCGCTTGTGCTTTAAAGCAAACCCACCAAGAATACAAGTGGGCTTTCACTTTGAAGGAGATCTGTTTCAATGAAGTAGGCTTCTTTCATCAATAGAATGTGACTGTTGCTGCCGCTCTGTCTAAGCTTGGAAACTAGCAGGACTGAAATTTAAGTGCAGCCCTGTCTAATTCCAGGTTCTGCTTTGTTAAGTCCGCTGTTTTTTTCCTTTTCTATCAGAGTCTTCAGAGAAAATGGTCCCTGATAACGGTCTCTCTCCCACCCCCCCCAACAACAAGATTCTGGAACTTTTCAAGGAGAAGGGAAGGCCGATTTGATGTTCAGTGTAACTACGACACGCATGCAATGGCACTCATAACACGGCTATAAATCTCTTAACACTTTCACGGGCTGAAAGCACGTCTCTGGAATTCTGCTCTGCCAAACTCAAATCAGGAGTCCAACAATCCGTTAATGGGGGTGACTTGTTTTTCTATTCTGCGTGATAAATTCTTGAGGATATTAAAATTGTCATCAGTGTGCGCTGCAAAGTTATACCCGCATATTGTATTAATATGGCTTGATTAATAATGCATATTTTGGAGGCTGGGTGGAATGACTAACATAGATCTGCCCGTCCGTACGCTGGGCGCCTGTACCCTATTAGGAGAAAAGGATTACCGCCATCTGCTGGTCTGAACTGGTGATATAGGCGTCGGTAATCGTAAGCGAATTTATTTGTTATGAAAACCGATCTGCTTCTATTAATCAAAAAATCCGGCACCTCTGCCCTACAAGCTGAATGTTTTTCTACTACTGGTCGTTTCAAAAGTTTGCGTTTCAGAAGCTACCCCATTCTCGAGTTGCCGCCACAATTCCCAAGCTGGAAGTGATTGGATTTTTTTTCGTAGAAACACCCTTCCTGCGTGCATGCCAATCGTTGTGTTTAGAGCCGGAGGACCCCGGCGAGCAGGAAAACCTGAGCGAGCAGGAGTGTGGCTGTGAACAGGGGATTCACGTGGTTTTGCCTGAAAGCTGGACGAACAGGATAGTAAACCTCAGAGTTACGAGAAATCAAGCAACCACATTTTATTCTCGTGTACCCGTGTCCAGATTTAGATATTTCAGGAATGGGTGGTGCGTCTGTCCGGTTTGGAAGTATTGTACAGAAATCAACCCCGCGGCATTGCTAAATGTTTAGGGGTAACTGGCGACCTGCATAGAAGAGTCAATTCTTCAGTGTCTCTCACTTACCCATCTTTTTAAAACTCCTTCCACATTCCAGTGTTTTTCAAACGTTGACTAAGTAACTATCACTGTGCGGTATAAACATGCTGACCACAATAATAGAAAAAGGAGTCAGTTTGTGTTGCTGGTGCAATGATTGCGCTGAATAAATAAAATCAGTGTCAACTAAGGTCAGCTGGCTGCCGTGAGATTTTCAATTCAATATTTGCACACGCATTTAACTAACAGTTTTATTACCTTTCAAATAGTCTACAGGGTTTGCAACGCTTTTATGTAGCTAATTTTAGGTTTACAATGGAATAATATAGATTTGCTGTAAGATTCCTTGCGTTAGAGTCTGAAAGCGTTAGTGCCACTCCAGATGCGTGAGAGTAGGCAGCCTGATATAGGGCAGCAATCTCACTCAGCCGCATCTTAAATGATTGGCGGGGGCCTCTGTCATTACCAGCTCTCCGAGTCAGCAGTTCGCTCTGCTTTGTCCCAGCTAACCTGGAGCATTTGTTCCGATCTTATTTAAAGTGAACCGGATTTGCCGAGCTGTAGGCAGACACTTCAAAGGCGCGTCTTATCTTTCCAGCTGGGTGTTAAAATGTCATCGCATGAAACTGCGGCCAGGACAAACAACGCGGGATGAAGAATCGAAGCAAATGAGGCGATTTGAGATCCGCCACGCCACTGTTTTCGCGGACATTGGCCTCTAATTATTCTTCCCCAATGTTTTTTTCTTCTTCTTAAGAAAACATAATTTCTATTATTGTAGTTTTCTGGAAGGTGGGACTAGAGGCAGCGCGCTTCTCCAGCTGCGCTCCATTGTTCTCATGTTGTCCCCATGGCATCTGTCTTTTGGCACAGGTGCCACTGACAGCTGAACGTGCGCTGGGCGCAAGTTAGCGCAGCCCCAGCCACTGACAGCAGTGCGAACTGCTTGTAGTTTTTTGCGGGAAACCTGAGAGTAATTCCAGGAATAAAACAGTCAGGTTTGTAAAAAATATTTATTTAATGAGCACCAGATTCATGTATATACTCATTTTCTATGCACTAACATCAGTCTTTCCTCATTTTCTCTTGGACAAGAGTGACTATCTGGCGTCACAAACTGACAACAATCAAAACACTTGCAATGGAATTTATTTTAAAAAGTTTTGCCATGTTTTATAAAATCGAGGTATCTCTTATAAAAATCAAAATTTGTTAACCTAAACCTGTTACTGTACAATACATTGTTCTGAATGAAGGTCCCAGTCTGATTCAGTGAACTATAAATTATTTAAACTAGATCACTTTTTGTTCAGATTATGTGCTGTGTCAGTATAAATAAAACATTGCATTTAATTTAAATACTGAGAGAAATAAAAAGTTGTTAGCAAATGACATCCTATCAATAACATACCACTTTAAAAATCCTTCCAACATAAAATAAAAACAAAAAAAGTTGTAATTTGTAGTGAATGCCATGGAATATTAAATTATGCAGTATGTCTAACTGACTTAACCTGGTTAAGAAACCACAAAAGGTTTCCATGGTGAAATATGAACCACATTTTTTAGAACAATAATTGTACTTTGACCCAGAGAACAGTGGTAACTCAGACAGAAGATGTACAAATAGTGCCAACTAGACAAAATAAACCACACAAACTCTGTCCACCAGCCAGAACTGTAAAAGCCTCGTGTTAAAACACTCAAGAACCAGCCCAAACTGATGCCTATAGTGACGAGTGGCTTCAAGAAGAGCAATCTGCTGTCTGGTGAAAGATCTGTTCTTTGGTATGACCTCGCTGAGCTCATTGGAGTTTAACTTACACAGAAATGTTATGAGCGCAGACATAGATTAACTAGAGGAGACTGGACCAACCAATCATATGTCTTGGTCCTACCTCCTCTAGTTGCTTGGACCCACCTCATCTGCAATCAGACTGGTAATCTCAATCATTTTTCATTCTGCCATCAGAACAATTTTGTGCAAGTAAAGCTCCCACAAGCCCTCACTGAGCAGAGCTTGGTGATGATGCAGTGATCTAGGCTGGAAGCAATTTACATATATTTACACCTTTTCAGAAAGCTACAAGTGAACAGGCTGTAGGGGGCGACTGGTATTTTCCGCTCGCCCTTTAGAGGCCATGTCTTCGGCCTGGGGGAATTGCTCTCAGTTCCCGTTGGCATCCAAGGCATAGCTGTTCTCCACACATAGCACCACGAAGCGGTTGGAGCAGCTACGGGAGTGCTGGCCCAGCAGCAGGCCACCGTGCAGCATGGAGGCCTGGCCTGTCACTGCCATGTCACCCGCACGCCACGCCTCGCAGTAGCTGGACGTCATACGCACCCCCAGCATGTTAGAGCCATGCCACAACATCTTCTGGGGCCTGCAACACAAAGTCGATATTTCAGAGATACATGGAAACATATGCACAAGCATTTAGCTATTTCATTGACACTTATCAAAGATGCACATCTCTATATACTCAGTATATATATATGTGTGTGTGTGTGTGTATAATCAGTCGACTTTATAGTCCCCTGTCATAATTGCACTGCTGCCTCATACTACATAAATATATAGTATTGTCAGGGTCAGGCCCCCTTGTCTCACTCTGTGTCCCTTCCCCGTTTGACCAGCAAGCGTTGCTGGTCATCCCGTCCTTCTTGTGAGTCTTTGTTATGCCCCTGTTCTCTCTTGGCCTCATGGCTCAACACGTTGAGCAGCCAGTTGTCTGTGTTCCCTTCTGTTCTGTGTTTGAATCCCACCTCCTCTGCTTTTG
>JAODKF010000038.1:12215609-12231126 GCA_026779585.1 Mormyrus proboscirostris | reverse complement strand
TTGTTGGTTTTGGTTGGGGGCCTGGCGCAATGCAGCCCCCCCCCCCCCCCCCAAATAAGATATTAAACTGAAATGTCATCCAGAAAGACTGGGGAACTGAACCAAACATGACGATGAAGTTGATTCAAAATGACTGAAAGAAAATTGGACCGGATGGAACGTTTCTTCAGAATCATGGCGGAATGTGGGTCGTGATCAGCCACGCAAACGTTCTGACAACGTCCTGATAACATTCCCACAAAGGAGCCAAAGATGCAATGCTTCTTCATGTCCAGTCGGGGCAATGAGATACTCAGTGATATTTTCACAGACAGGAACCATGTATGCTGAGAATCGGGCCAGAAGCCTTGGTCAGCCCTTACAAAAACAGTATTTTACAAGCCTGGCCATGCCAAGAAACTGGCTCCTGAGCCTCAAACTTGTCTCATTGAGTTAGATTGTGTAGCATGACGGCTGCTATATTTAACGTGCTAATGTATGAATAGAAACAAACAGTGCAGCAAGCAGGGCGGGGGCAGCCACGACCGTCTGAGGAGGTCCTGGCCTGCGGCAACTGCAGCCTCTGCCTTCTGGATTGTGGTCACAAGTTCCCGCTCTCTTAACTTCTCATTTCATACAAACCTCCAACATATCGCTACTTTTCTTGTCATTGCCAAAAATAACTGTCTGTTTACTGGGTTGTGTTGTTAAAAAATTCCACTATGTAGAGCTCAGTTTTCAGAAGAATATGAACAGGAACTCACACAAGTCTAACTGTAAGGGGCTGGTGGGATTGTGATGGTACATGAATAGGGGGTGTTTCTCAATACCAAGAAACAACTTCAGATGCAACAAATCATGGGATTGGTCTCATTCAGCAAAGATGCAACCAATGTATCCTTGGTATTTCAGGCAGGACAACTATGACATCTGGTGATTTTTACCATCCTCTGTACTTCTGTTCTTGAGTATTGGAACTGGTCTTTGGCAGTGGAAGATGACGTAAAATGGGTACATGAAAACAGAAGTATGGTCAAGTACACATATTGAGAAACACCCAGGAGCTTATAGGAGCTTTTGACTACTGCTTATGAGAGTTTCTGACTGTATTGTTACACAAACAGGGGTTTACGGGAGTTTCTAGCGGTGACTGGACATAAACAGTGGTTTAGAGTTTCTGATTGTGATTTAAATGAGCAGGGGCTTATGGGAGTTTCTGATTGATGGTAGATGAACAGGAGCACACCACCTGTGCAGGGTCCTCAAGGGGAACTTTTTCATTGGTTTTGATCCCCCCACTGCCCACAATTGGCTGACATAAATCTGATGCCATGGGGTTGATCAGCAGGACTAATTATGCAGCTAGCAGCATGCTTTGGACCACAATGCACTTTAAACAAATCAATATGTATATTTATGTTGTAACTGTGTAACATTTGCTGTGGAATTGGTGTGTTCTGCTAGCATGTAACCATGTCATGTAAATTGCTGGTTTCCCTATCTGAGCTGCTGCTAGTAGTAGATCAATAGTGGCTAATAATAAAAAGTACATGGTCCATTTTAAGAGTTGCTGCATATTTGTGATCTGTATGTCGGTCCATTGCATCAAAAACATTCTGAGTCCTCTATGGTTCCAAAATGACAGAATGAGCAAGATGGCTATGACATTTTAAGTATGTGACAGATTGATCTTACCGACATGCTGTGTTTTGCTTTGTGTGGATATGATTTGACACATACAGCCAACTTAAGTAGCTGACAGGGTGGCTACAATTGGCTGCCACACAGAGTGATAACTGTGCTTCATTACAGATAAAATTGGACCATTAGAGGCACACATAACCTGTGATTAGCCCCATACTGCTCAGGGTCATTGGGCAAAGCGGCATGCAAGCGGCTCACTCACCAAGAGGGGTCTGTCATCACGTTCCGGCCATCGAAGGAGTAGATGGGGATGTCTGGCTGGAACACACCCCCATTTCCAGAGAAGATGGATATCCAGTTGGTAAAGAGTACCTCCCCCTGTCCAGTGGGAAACAGAGAATGATCAGGACCTGGATTGGGGGAATATAGCAAGACCAACCAAGCAAAACACCACCACATTTATTTGACATGCTTTATCTGTCCTGATGGGAGCCGTTATTAGGATTTATAAGCATAAAGCTTATAAGGATTGTTGAAGTTGAACCTTTTTCCTTCTGACACCAAAAGGGACTTGTAACGTGCTACTCTAATGACCCGTAACAGAGTAATAGAGAGTAAACGGTTTGTATTTCTTGGAAAGATGCTCGAAAACTCTTGTTTCCCAGCACTGGCTGTTCTCCTGCCTGACTGACCAGCTTTGCTTTTACAGCAGTAATACAGTCCTTCACACTAGTGCTGTTAAAAAAACCAACTGCTGCACACTGACTGTAAAAACTTTATAAAACTGTTCAAAAGATTGCTTGGGCAGTACAGAGGAATATAATTTAGTAGAGGTTCAAGGTGTACTGACCTCCAATATGGTGCTAGTCTATTCTATTCCTATACAATATCTACATTTAGGCCCCCGTGGCCTGGCCCTACTTGTGCATTCCTGAAGCTGGTGGTAAAGTCTCCACCTTCATCGGCATCTCCAGTTACAGGTATCAACTGCATAAAAATCCCAGATCCTGAACTTAACTTGTTGTTTTCCAACGTTGTAACTACATGCAATAATAAACACACGGGGCATTACAGGCATGGGCCAGCAAATGCCATAGACTAATGATGGCCAAATGAAGCTTCTAAAACCACTTACTATATTTTCCAACCCTACTAGATGGTGCTCATTTAAAAAAAGGGCTCAAAGCATGCCCCTACGCAACGCCATCTAGTAGGGTGAAAAAATACAGCAAATGGTTCATGAAGCTTCATTTGGCATTTACTAACATAGACCTTTAACTCAAAGGTATGCCCGTTCATCACAGGACACACACACATTTATGCACTATGGTCAATTTACAGATACCAAACAACATAACATATTTTTCAAAAATTGAGCTTCTCCTTGTGGAGACCAAAAATATGGTCCCCACAATGTCAAAATAACAGGTTTTTATCACATTATGGACACACACACAGCAGAGGCAGAATTCAAATCCCAAACCCTAGACAATAGTGCTATCCAATGAGCTAAGTAACTCACTGTAAAACAAATTCCCCTTAGAACCCTCAGCCTTTCTTTCACTGGCCTTCTCATTGCCAGATAGGAAATTATTTCAGATACACCTTGTTGAACAAGTGCCACCTCACCTTGAGGTTGACCACGGGCACATTGTGGCGGTCGGCCTTCCTGACAATGGTAATCAGGTCCTGTAGGTGTGAGGATAGGAAGGCCCGATAGGTGGCCTCCAAGCCCATGGCGCGTGCCTGTTGGTAGCATTGGAAGTCCGCCCCACGTGTTCCTCCCATGTCCCCTGAGAACGGCGCATTCAGGGCCACCAGGTGCAGCTGGAGAGCAAGGTTCACACGCTTAGGGTGATGCCGCGTCTCTCCTTAAACACGGCACATTCGTTCACACGTGTTGCATTTTGGAAATTAATTACACATACCTTAAATATTCACAGAAATCAAGCCACCTTCATTCACAATGGGGAAACATTTATGCACATCTTCATTTCCAGAATCACTAAAACTTAAATTCGGTTATTTCCAGATGATTTACACTTAGGATCATTTTAATGCACGGTGTTACAGGGTGAATTTTAACTCCTCCAATCAACAACTTTTAGCATGACCCCTGATCATAAAATATGGGGGCCCCTATCAGCTCAAATAGTTTGTGGGCCTCTGTCCATGATAATATGCCCCTGTTTATGTTTGTGTTCCAATATATATATATATGTGTGTGTGTGTGTGTGTGTGTGTGTGTGTGTGTGTGTGCTCAGGCAGTGAAATAAAATCATGATTAAATCTTCACATTGGGGTAAAACTGTGCTATTATGCCTGTAATAGTGTGTTGGCTTAATCATTTCAAAAACTCTCCTAAATTCACCCCGATATTTACAGTAATCATCCAATGCACACCTGCTGACTTCACCACTAGCTCACCTCATGTGGCTAATCAATATCTCTCTGACTTTACTAATTTACTAATACTAATTTAGTTAAGAGCCAGTGGTGACATTCAAGAAATACATGGAACAGCTGTTGTGCCCCTGAGGAGAGGTTTGGGAACTGACCCGGTGTTCAACTACCCATCTAACTAAATATCAGTGACTTTTTGAAGAACAGGAGAAATTCATGTTTGTTTTTATTGTGTTATTATTAATTTGCATATGTTCTAATGTTAAATTGCGTTTTTGTTCTGAGCAACTATACACTTACTACTCAGATAAATAGCTTTAAACATTTCCTTCGACTACCTATGACTTTTGTACAGTATGTTTACACGGATCTTTGTACAGTAATCATCAGTGTGACGCTTTAGTCATATTTACACATTGCCTTCCTGTGAAGCGCTAATTCAAAGAGAATTTGTTACATTGTTTAGTCTCAGAACAGGACAGGGTAATGTGGCACCATGGTTCAATATCTGCCTCGATCTGGTGTTTACTCTTGTGCATCGGAGAGAAACGTTGCTGACAGAGGTGGTCAGGGGAGGAATAGAACCGTACGACCTGCCCTGCAGACATGTAGATGTGTCTAACCAGCCTCGGAAATCCAGCGGCCTCTTCCAAACGCTGCATATAGACAGGGGGCAATTTAGTCCTAAAACAGGAATAGTCGACCACAGCGAAATCGCATTTTGACTCGGGAGTCATTATGGGCCTGGACCGGAGCCATGTCTGTGTTTCTGAGCCGACGCAAAAATGAAATTACACGCTTTTGTCGCCTTGTTGTAATTCCATGGCGACAGGGTCCGGATCTGAAGAAAAGTGCAGGGCTGCAGTCACCCAGGTGACAGTTTTATTGCACTCACCCCTGGTCCGGTGTGGATGGTATGTGCCAGCATGTTGTATCCGGGCAGGTAGCCCAGCTGCTCCTGCGGGACACATGGCACGCATCAGGTGACCAAAAAATGAACTGCGCCTCGAGGGCCAGAAGGGCCAGGATATTTCAGGAAGCTCCTACTCTCATGCTGGATCTCCATTTCTTTAGAGTAGACGTGTGTGGTTGGGGGCGTGGTAATGTGTGGCTCGTGGGTTAGGAGCTGTCTGTGATGAGAAGGTTGCTGGTTTGAAGCCCATGGTTGGCAGTGTGATGTCACCACTGGGCCCTTCTGCAAGTCTCTAAACCAGGGGTGGGGAACCTGTTCCTTGGAGAGCTGGTGCAGGGTTTTGGATGACCTCTCAATCGGCCAATAATAAAACAATAGTTCTGAACTTCAGTCCTGGGGATCCACTATTATTGGCTGATTGAGAGGCCATGCCAATAACCCGTACCCATAACGGCCCTCCATGGACCAGGTTCCCCACCCCTACTCTAAACCTTCAATTGCTCCAGGGTCTGAATCGGTTGTGATACATTTATATATACACACGCATAACCCTTGTTGGAGATCATGGTAGCTGCACATCTCAATAACAACTGTAGTATTCATGAATTTTTATATCTACATTTTTATCAGTGAGTGAAACCTTTCATTATGGCAAGATACAGAAAGTTCACAGGTGGTGCACTGCGGTCATACTCGGCTGAGCACTTCAGGCCTGCTGTACTCCCCGGGCCGGCCCGGGCCGTTTGGCATAGCAGCGGATGGACTATCTGCAGGCATGGAGATCAATTCCCCCATCTGTGGGGGGTGGGATTATTACAACAGTGGACACCAAGGAAATGGCATGCTACTGCTACATGCTACATGTTGGTACTAAAGGTACGTCTGTTCTCATTGGATAAAATCATTAAGATGACCGACGGCTCTCAGTTGGTTACATGGGACACTGGGTACAGGCAGGACCTTTACCTGGACCTTTCTCCAGCCCTCTTGTACTCGGATGTACAGCTCGCTCTTGTCAGAGATGTAGACCATGGTCCCTTCTGCGGCTTGGTGTGCGTGCTTGAACAAAGACTCCACGTTTTTATATGTCACCACCTGTGACAGGAGACACATATTAAGTGACCCGAGCACAGAAACATTCTAAGAAACAAAGGGTTCCATGTTTTCCTCCTAAGGCCGAGCTGTTCTCTGCTCTTTTTGGGTAACTGGATAATCATTAATAGAACCCTGTGATGGACATCCTGTATACCCAATACCTTTATACCCAATACCTTATACTGCCCAGAAAAAGCTTGCATCCCTGTTCATAATAAGTAGTTAGAAGATGGGAAAGAGGGGCTGTGGGTTACTGACCAGCCCCTTTTTCCCCCAGATTGGTGAAATCTGCTAAGAGGGATCCAATCCTACCCCCCTCCACCATGCAAAATGAGGGACTCGAGGCTCTGGCCCTGCTATTTTGGGGGTCCTGGGTAACTTATAAAAACCAAAGGACCGAGTGATGCGTTTTAATGCATGGGCTTACCCAGGCTGAATCCCAGGGTCCTCTGTTAGAAAGGGCCTACAACTAACCTTTATAAATAAAATTTCAACCCCCCCCATCCACCATCACTACCCTGGTCAACAATTATTACTGTTAAGAACACTGCACAGGCCCTCTGACGACTACATCATTGTATATCATAGTGGGAGGGGGCCTTGACCATGTTAATGTGCCCACTCACTGAATTCCCATTGCTTGGGGATCCGGGCCGTCCAGGTGGCCCAGGTGGGCCAGGCGGTCCTGGGACTGCAATAGCTGGAACACAAAAATTTGCACTTATTCTTTGTTCAATACCTTCACACAAATTACTGGCCACATTAATTACTGATCTCATACGCCTGAGAGGACATTAGTTGCTATTAGAAGAGGAACATTGACTAATTCTGAATATATATTTATTATATATATAACATAATACTGTACTGATACCTGACCCAAAGCGTGGAGGTAGCCCTGGGGGTCCTGGTGGACCAGGGGGACCTTGCGGTCCTGGTCTACCATATCCAGGTAGGCCAGGTAGACCTGGCATTCCTGGGGGCCCCTGGGGCCCAACAACAGAATCTCCTTTTGGCCCCTAAGACAAAACACACCCCCACAAACCCAGTTTATCACCAATATAAGTAATTCACCACCCAGCAGGGAATTCAATGAAGGTGAGCAGCTTGGAAGCATGACTCCATTAGCTTTTGAATCCAGGTGGCTCACCATGGATATCTGTTTAGTATTACTAGACTAGCATGGATGGATACATTGTCTGAAAGGACACTCGCGTGCCTTTCTTATTCATTTTTCAACCAGTCCCAGCCAGAAGGACTGCATCCAAAGGTTCATTAGTGCAACAAATGTTTTGTTTTATCCAATTTAAACCAGACAATATATAATGCCAGGTGAAAACCAATTACCCATAATGCTTTGCATCCAGCTATGAAAAAAGGCACCCAGCCCATATTGTGTTATGTGCTGCTGGTCCCAGGTCTTTATATCAGACAGATGTGGCTAGCTGGCGAGCCACTCTCATCACCATGGCGATAGAGGAATGCACGCCGTGTGGTATCCATAGAAACATGACTCACCACGAGGCCTGACTTCCCAGGCAGCCCTGGCGGGCCTGTAACCCCCGCCTCTCCCTTCTCCCCCTTCTCTCCTTTGTAGCCCTGGTCCCCTTTTTCCCCCTGGGAAGTGCACAGGGCAGAGACAGGAGTCAGACAGGGGGCATCGGCACAGCGCCCAGCAGCCCAGGGGTGCAGCGATTGACGCCCATGCCGGGAACAGACCTTACTGCTTGGGCACAATGGAGGACGGATATTAATCCCGTTTTACACCACATAAAAATATGCCTGCAGATCTCATATGAAAATGCAAACTTTATAATGTGTTGATGTAAGCATGTGGAAGCAATAACTCCTGCCTGCCTAAGCCACAGACCATAGCAGCTTGTTACAAAACTGACAGACATCAGATCCAGCGACAAACACGCAACCAATCTGCTACCTGCAAGCAGGGCACCTCCTGACTTTTGTATGTTCAGTACTATGCAAAAGTCTTGAGCAGTAAAAGGAAATATGAAAAACTATTTATCTGCGTAGTAAGTGTATATTTGCTTAGAAAAAAAAATACAATTTAGCATTAGAAAATGAAAAATTATCATTGTTGACACACCACAGCACAACAATGAAATGATTAGTCTGCACTTAACACATATGTGACATAGCAGTGGGCAGGTATTATTTAGCATCTGGGGAGCAGTGCGTGGGGGCAGTACTTTGCTCAGGGTACCTCAGTTGTACCTTACTGGTCGGGGATTTGAACCAGCAACCGTTCGATCACAAGTGCATTTCCCCTAACTTTTACACCATCACGCCTGCAAATTAACAGGGACACAATAAAAACTAACAATAATTTCTTCTGATCTCCAAGAAAGTTACTGGTATCTTGTCAGATGGCTTCAGTTCCGCCTCAGGGGCATCTCAACCATTCCATGTATTTGTTAATTTTCTCCAATAGTTCGCTGAATTAATAAATTTAATTTGTTTATCAAAGTTAATGAGGCATTGATTAGCCATATGAGGTGTCAAGTCATAAATTCATGGGTGTATTAGATGGTTTCTGCAAATACTGGGGTGACTTTAGGAGAGACTCTGACAGACAGTTTTACACCAACATAAAGCTCATTTAAACATACCGCCTAAGACTTTTGCACAGTACTACATGTTTATGCCCCCCCCCCCCAGAAAAAGGCCTTACCCGGGAGATGGGAGGATTCCAGGAAGCTGTGGAAGGAAACGCATCTGATAAGCAGCAGCAGTTATCTTTTTTTGTTTTTTAACTATGAGAGAGTGATGAAGTGAAAGACAAGGGAATAGCCCCTCGGGGGGAGGGGCATTGGGGGAGAGGTTGGAGCATACCTGTTTCTCCAGGCTGCCCCGGGAACCCGGCCTCCCCCTTGTCTCCCTTGGCGCCCATGAAAGTCCTTTGACATCCATCTCCTGATTCTAAGGAGACAGAACAGGATGGTGAATGCATGTGCTGAAAGTAACGCCCTGCTCAGTTTGCCCTGAGGCCCTCGGTTGAATTTGTTGACTGGGGAGGGAACCTGTAGTTAATTAGGGTGATCACCACAGATTAAATAGGGGCACTCAGGACCTCTCAGCCAATGAGAGCTGTCCCTACATCTGCATCATAATCTGCCAGGAAAACACCACGTACTTCTCATAAATGTCAACCCATATATGTAAAATACTCGTCTAAAATACTCGACTTAATACTTATTCCATTAACCACCATATTGCATTAAACATTCGCTGTTTTGTAAATACCACTGCAATTTATAATCCAAGTTTATTACATGTATACATCAAATGCACCAAAATAATTCCTTCTTTTTGTTAATGGATACACTGCTCTTTCGTCACACAAATCCATTTCAACTCACCTGGTGTTGATTCCCTGTTGCCATTAATCTGAATGAGACAAAATGTTAAGTAAGTAGGCCAGGATAAAAGCTTACAAGCCACTTCTAATCTCTAATATACAGCAACAAACATCTAAACAGTAGGAGACGTTTAGGTTTGCTTTAGAATGACAAGCACAAAATGTTAAACCCGTGACACTCATAGGTTTGGGATCGTTTGAAATAAATGTTAGTCACAGGAACATTTGGAGTTTTGCTTGGTACAGAGAGCTGCAGTCACGTTAAAATCATACAGGTCCCAAACTCACATTTTTTCATATAAATAAAGTTATTTCAAAACTGTCCTCCTCCAAAAATATGCAAAAACCAACATTGTATCTGATATTGGCCTGAACAAAAGTAATGAGCAGTTACTACGAATTTGACAAAATATTTATTGCAGTTTTGACCAAACATTGTGCCCTCTGACTGCTGAAATGAAGCATTCTTGTGAGTTGCTCTGACCAGAACAGACAATGCATATTTTGTTTTTTGAGGACAATCTTGGATCTCCACGCTTAGCCTTAACTGTGAGACAAAAGTCACAACAGAACCAAACCCAGAGGCAGAACGGGTCATGCGACATGCTCTGGGGAAGGGTGCCCAGTCTGCCTGCCCCGCCCCGCTCCCAGCTGTCTCTCCAGCCCCTGCACACAAACGAAGATCAGAGGACACACATTCTCCGATTGGCTGCCTTGCATGGGGGTTTACAAACACCAGGATAGACAGACCAATCCAGAAAAACAATCTGATGCCTTTGAGAACGTCTTATTTGGAGGTGGAGGCATTTTAAGCTGAGAAGCCCAGATCTAAAGAAATCAGAAGGTTGTTTTCCTTTGTTGTAAAATTTCTCCTGGGGGTGGTTCTGCTGATCAGCAAAAACCCTAATAAACAATCTAATCTAATCTAATCTAATCTAATCTAATCTAATCTAATCTAATCTAATCTATATCTATCTATCTATCTATCTATCTATCTATCTATCTATCTATCTGTTGTCTGTACTGTACCTGTGTTAATGTTTTGTCCTGCACTACTTCAATTTGCACTGACCACCCTAATCATCATGTACTGTACAGGGCCACAGTCCAGGCCTGGCTAGCCTGGCAGATTCTGGGGGTCCCGCACTTTATTTGGGCCCATGAATGCATAAAGTGATATACTTGGTAAATTTTACCGTTCTATGATCTCTACTCTAGTGGTGGGGGGGTCCAAGATACTTTGAAGGGGTACAGAACTTCTAGCAACACCCCTGACCACACACCTTGCATTTAATCCATCTCTGTTGGATATCTTGTGCCTTTCCTCTCTGTCTGCATTGTGCCCCAATTGTTAGTTTAGTCTGTTGTCATAGCAACTTGTGGTGACAAAGATTTCCACCCGCCTTGGTCGTGTGGCAATAAAGATCCTGATTGGGACACAATTGTCAGAATGCTGGTGTGCGGAGGGGAGAGACAGGCTGGAAGCAGAGAACAGAGGGTGAGGACACTGAGAGGAGGACAGCGAGAGTGACAAGACAAACTGGCCACACCAGCCCAGTTTAGCCAAGGGTTCTCTATCACTTACTGGAGTTTTGCAGTGAGGTCTGGGTGGGATCTGGAAAACTGTCTTTAAAATTCAGAGGACAGCGCCTCAGCGTCAAGAAGTAGGCAAAGGCTGGCAGAAATTCAAAGCATACTGAAAGTCTTTGACTGAGCCGGGACTCGGACTTACCCCCTTGGGGCAGTTGAAGAAGCCTGGGCGCCCTGGGGGTCCGGGGGGGCCGGGAGGGCCCTGTGAATGGGAGGAGCTCATTAAATAGGTTATTCTTTTTAACGAAGCTTGTAAACTGACCCTTGTACATTAAAGCACCATTATAATGCATAAGTTCACATCATATGTCATACCGAGACGATTGAATTATACAAAAATAAAACATATTTCACAGCTACCTGAATCACCCATCTGTGGCTATTGAGGACTGCACTCACCAGGCTTTACCCTTCTAAAACATTTTAACCATCCCCCAATAAATGTACACTAATTAATTAAAATCGTCTGTTCTCATTCATTTTCACTAAAAACAGACCAGCCTAGTAAAGGTTTACACCCTCTATCATAAATCTCTAGTGATGCTCCTGGATTTACATTTTAATAACAATTAATTACAGTGGAAACCACTTGTAGTGATCACCTCTGTCAGGGCGAAATTGATCACTATAAGCATATGATCATTACAACTGATTTTTTTCTTCATCTTTATATCTAAGGCAGATTACCATCCAATTTATATATTTATTACATGAATATAAGGTAATAAAACAGACAGCATTGTTCGTAATTTTGTTGATGATTTTAAAATACAGTACAGCTGTTTCATACGCTTTCCAAATTAAAGTACTGCACAAATTTAATTACTGAACTGTGTATAATTCAATATAATACGGTACAGTCCTGAAATAATACTCAAGTCAGTTTTATTTATACAGTGCATATTCACATTGTCTCAAAACACATTGTAATTTCGCTGCTGCATCTCGGTGGCTCGTTTTTGGCGTTTTATCAAAAGCTTTGATGAGTCTATATTTGTCATAGCTAGCCAGAAACCGATGGGTTACAGCAAGGCAAAGTAGGGCTATCAAAGTAAAGTAGAAATAATTAAAAAAATTAATTACTGCAGTTTTAATTTTTTCCATATGTTCTCATGTTACATTGTAAGAGGACAACTTGATTACTATAAGTGAATTATTTAAACAGTATGTGTACAAGAATGATTTTGTCCCAAGCTTTTTACATCATCTAAGTGGTTGGTCACTATATCTGTGATCACTATAAGTGGTTTCCACTGTATTTAAATTAGATTACCAATGTCTGGACATTCTCCATATCGTAGGTTACATAGTCCTGGCTCGCATAAAAACTTTAAACTTAAACCACAGATTCAAAACAAGGCTTATTTTTATTAATTGTTTATTTACTATTAATTGTTTATCAATTGTTTGTTTCACCCCTGGCTCTGCAGTCATGCTGAAGTCAGAATCTGCTTGATAATTCTGGAACTTTTGAAAGTCAGTAGGTTGCAACACACTGTGAAAGCTGAGGTCGTCTTCCGGGAACACCACCCTGTGTGGAGATGTGTGTACCATGTACCTCCAGCCATTCTTAGAGATGAATAAACACTGAACTTCTAGAATCAGCTTTATTTGTTCCTGACAAGCATGTCTGGTGTGCAAATTGAATGCCTTGCAGTTTGAACTCAAACCGATTGTTCCAATTCCAGCAAAACCGACACAGTGACTCAGCCAAGTCAGAGTGGGAATGGCTGGTACCTCGTAAAAATGTTGCTGAGTGCTGGTGATAATGTCAAATCACAACGCACACTTACGTAATCGCCTGGTTTGCTCCAGCTTAGTGCTGGTTTGAGGGAAACCTTGGTAATTGTTGATGCGGTCAGCGTAAGAGATCTCACTAAATGGGGAGATACACCGTTTACTGGGATGTTTATATTTTATCCACTGTTTTATTTGTCTGGGACTCAGGCTATTGTTTTTTACTCGACTCCTCTGAAACAGAACCGCAGAGACTTTTGACATTCAAAATCCAAAATGTTAAAAAGTTTCTGTGCTTACTCTCTTGTGGCAAGGAAACCCTTTAGCATGCGGTGAGCCAATGAGAGCCCAAGAAACTAGTCACATGATCTGAACAGTAGTAGAGGATAATATAAATCACCAGCTGCACATGTCTGCTGTTGTCACACTGAGGTTCTAGCTAGGGACAAACTTACCGGCAGGCCCACCATCTCTCCTTTTTCTCCCTTTATTCCAATCATACCGGGACGACCCTAAAGTGAAAAGGGCATACAGCGTAGGATCAAACACAGAGTAGGCTGAAGACGTTCCCTGAGATTCGGGTACAGCAACCTGCTTATGTGACAGTGACCCTCACTTACTTATCAACACTTGTAAGCTGACATATAGGAAGCTGTACTTACTGGCCGGCCGGGAAACCCAAATTCTCCTTTAGGCCCTGGTGGTCCAATAGGCCCCTGTAAAACAACACAGTCTCCTCTGAGCGAAAGTCCAAGTGCAGCCCATTTTAGGGTAAGTGTAAGAATAGCTAAACATTCAGACAGGGCCAGATACCGAGAACAGCTATAGGTGAGGCAGCAATCAAATAGAAAAAAAAATAAATACCATGTAGGAATAAAGGACTAGGCATTCATAAAATCAGTAGCTCTCTTTATATGTGAGTTTCAGATTCCGACTCTGAATCAGATTCAGAATACTTTAATGATACCTGAGGAAATTATGTGGATCCAGTTGCACCCGTACAGTAAGAAAATTATTAACAAGTTAAATACCAATAACAAATAATACAAATATTACAATACCAAAAATACAATTGTTTCAATACTAGGAACACAAAATACAAACAATATATTATATAAATATGTTATATACATTATATTCTTATATATTATATATATTATTCTGTAGCGAAGAGGTTATCACGGTAGCCTAACACATGAAAGGTCCCTGGCTTGCAAGCTTGCAACATTGCAACATTGGTCAGCTGACTAGAGTGATTTTCAATTCTAAAAGATTGGTTTATAGCCTTGTAAATAGTCTGTAGGGATTGCAAACAACCCCAAAACTTTTGACGTAGCTAATTTTAAATGAACAGATAGGATAATACAAATTTTCTGTAAGATTTCTTGCATGAGAGTCTAAAAGCGTGAGTGTCACACCAGGTGCACGAAAGTTGACAACCCTGGGTTCTAAACTAGGTGAAAACATTACTTTCTACAATCCTCCTTCAGGATTAATAAAGTGTCAATGTCTTTCCATAAAAACAAGTAAAGTGTTACCATGATTCCTACAAGTCCAGGCAAGCCATGTTCCCCCTAAAGAACCGAGAAAAACAGATATATGTCATGAGCATAGGAACACTCATTCAATCAACAACATGACCTTTGACCCTGGAAGCAAAACAGTGACCTTGACTCCTTTTGGTCCCTGTGGTCCTGTTATCAGTGAGCCCTCTGTAGTGACGATCAGGCCCGGCTCTCCTTTCTCACCCTGAACAGAGACTCAAAGCTTAATGTCACCCAGCAGCACAGGTGGAGAATCTAAAATCCTCCACAATTGAGCACAAAAGTAAGAATTAATTCCTAAAATCCCTGCTAATGGATTCCCTATACGACTTATAAAACACAAGTCAAGTAGTTTTTTTACTGCTGAACAGGGCATTCTGCAGGAGGCAGGTTATATTTGTTGTCTAATTAAAAGCCCACATCCTCCCTCACCTTAGGGCCAGCGGGTCCGGGGATTCCTGCAATTCCAGAGTCCCCTTTCGGTCCCTTCAGTCCCTGAGCACAGGCGGCAATTACAGATCAAGTCAAATAAATGAGGAGGAAAAAAATAAATCATTCTGATTAAAGCAACCAGTCACATGACATGCGCTTTATTGTGATTAATACCATGGTACTTATCCGGCCACAAGGTACCAGGGACAAAACTAAAAGACTAAGATGAGGCCATTGCCATAATCAAACCATGTTTCATGAAGATATCCTAAAGGCCAGCATCTGTAATCAAGCACTGCCCAAGTTAACCAACAATATAAAAACAGGCAAAATTTACATCAGGTGGAAATTAGCTTGTGTTCCAGCTTGCATGTTATATTTATTTGGGTGATGGATTAACACAGAGCATTACACAGGGTATGAGGGGTTCACTTCTACTCACCTCAGAGCCCTGGGGTGCCAGCATCTCAGTGAAATTAAACAGCCCTTCGGTGTCATTGAGAAGGAGCTAGGGGAGGGGGGAGGCAATCAGGAAAACCTGTTATTGTCTACAGCACCTACAATCACACAGAAGCGACCCGCCATCTGCTGAATTTGCTGGTATTACATTGACTATTCAGGAGTCCCACTGAAGGGGGATGTTCGTAGAAGACTGAGGAAAACTGGTGAAAAACTTTGTTAGTCACATATATTAGTTGGACATTGAATTAAGATTCTTTGGCAACATTTTACTTGAGGGGGCACAAATAACTTAGTAACTCAGTTACTACTCAAGTACAAATCATGAGCAAATATAGTAACTGC
>JAODKF010000038.1:12196222-12215509 GCA_026779585.1 Mormyrus proboscirostris | reverse complement strand
ATTATTATCATTAGAGAGTATAATTCTAATTACCATTAATGGGATACATTTATTATTATTTTATTTATGTTTTATTTATTTTAATTTTTTTTTACGTGGTCAGCATCGCGGGCCGCATTTGCATTTGTGACAAACCGCAGGTTGAGAACCACTGCTATATAGCAATATGCTAATTTAGCAGTGTGTTAATAATAATAATAATAATAATCGAACTCTTTATTGTCCCCGTGGGGAAATTCTCGTTAGTATAGTCTGTCAGTATAGCAGTGCCAATACAGCAGTGTGTCAGCATACCAGTATGTCAATATAGCAGTGTATCAGTATAGCAGCGTGCCAGTATAGATGTGTGCCAGTATAAAAGTGCACTAGCACTATTGCCAAAATACTATGTAAACATCTTTTGTGGTGGATAGTGGCCTCTTACTTCCTGAAGGTTTATGACAGATCCAGGAGGTCCAGGCGGCCCAGGAGGTCCAGTGATAGAGAGCCCATCTGCACCGCGATCCCCCTGGCAGAGAAACAAGGCACATCCATGATGATCCATAAAGTTTGTTCGTAAGCCAAAGAGCCATAAGCAGAGGTATAGGTAATGACACTGGGGTGTACCTTTGGACCTGCATCACCTTTTTCTCCTTTTACTCCCTGTAAAGAAAAAAGCTGTATGAAGATAGTGGACAGGGGCATCTCCTCACATGCTTTAGTTTTGGCCAAATGAAGCTTTCAAAAAAAGGCTCAAAGCATGCCCCAAAGCAAACCAAGAGCACCATCTAGTAGAAGGTAAAATATATCAAATGGTTCATGGAGCTTCATTTGGCCATCATTACCTTTTATTTAAAAAAAAACACTTTCATTTTGGTGTCACCTATGGTTAAGACCATGTTAAAAGCATTATTATTCACTTTGGGCTCCTCCCCTAAAGGAACATGCTCAGCCTCACCGGGGAGCCGGTTGACCCCACAGGGCCGGGGAGGCCTTTTTGCCCAGGTTCTCCAGGTGAGCCCTAGATGGTGAAAAGGCAAATGATGAAAAGATACCCACAACAGACAAATCAATAGAGGCCAGTGTGTTGTTGAGTAGGTTAAGGATCTATGCCCCTGCCAAGCTGGTGGGTTCAAATCCCATTGCTCACAGAGCAATCATGTCACTGTTAAGCCCGTGGGCACTTACTCCAGGGATGCTAGCTGACTCTGATGATGACACTGATTTCCTCACTGCCAGTTGAGTTGGATGAAAGTGACTTGTAAATTCATTAATGTGACATAAACTTAGCTAGGCATGCTTATCATCATCCTGCCTCTAACACTTGCTAACAAGGGAAAATCGATTTTGAAACGCGAGATGCTTGGTGATGACTTAAAGCGAAGCCAGTCTTCGTTTTGGTGACATCACTATAGCGACCATGTACTGCCTAGTCTTGCTAACTGTAACTGCTGGATAAGTCCAACAGGATGGGTGGCAAAGGATCATAGGAGACCTATACCTTGGACGCGATGCCAGGGACCCCATCGGCTCCATCCTTGCCCTGTGGGGAAGGAGTATATGTGACCACTGGCCATTTGGGACCACATTAGCTGGAGAACTGCACATAAAATGCACATAAAATCATGGTCCAGGGCTGCGAAAACACCCTACCTTAGGTCCTGGGAGACCTGGAGGACCAGGAGGACCCTGTAAGAAGGGAAAAGGGAGTGGTTAAGGAGCATTGTTTGACCTCATGTTTCAGTCCACAGTTTATCTAACATAAACCCATGGATCCGGTGCCGGCCGCCTGAGATAGGTCCTTCCGAAGATCGCAGCCAAAAAATGATTTCAAGCACACTTGATTTTGCATGCCTGCAAACTGCCAGCCATTTCGATGTGGTGGAGAGCTGGCACGATCGGAATGAAGGGAGATACAGAGGAAGCCTTGAGAGGAGATCCTCTTACCGGTGGTCCTTTGGGTCCAGCTCCCTCAAACATGCCCAGAATTCCAGACCCCTCCAAGTCCTGCAAGAGCCAACACACCACAGAACCCCTCTGAACAAGCTCAGTGAGAAGGCAAAAAAGAAATCCAGTCTCTGTAAACAAGAGGAGGAAATTCACACCTGCAGGTCTAAACCGAAGCCTCGTCCTGGTGGCCCAGGCGGCCCAGGGGGCCCCTGGAATCCGGCCGGGCCCTCTGCTCCCATAGGTCCTGGAAGACCTGTTGGCCCATGTTCTCCTGAATCACCCTGAGTAGAAAGAATCCAAAGATCAAACCTTTTCCATCTAACTTGAAACTCACATCCCTGATAATCAGGACCATTTCACTTGAATAACGTCGTTGCAGAAACCGCAGAGTTAGTAAACTTGAAATTACTTTTGGTCCAGGAGGTCCAGTCAAGCCCTGGTCACCCTATGAAATAGTGAGAGTGATATAATTGTTATTACCTCAGCAAAATCAACAACTCCAGCATCAAGTGCAAGCGAGTCAAAATATAGAAATATGGCAAGAATATATTCTATATTCACGCTTTATTACCAGGCCAATTTGTTAAAGAAAATGATGACAATCTACTTGATTCATCTCTCCTACACATAGCCTGGTATATCCTTCACATCTGGAGGCTTTACCTTCTCGCCCTTCTGTCCATCTGGCCCAGGTGCTCCATCCAGCCCAGGAGCCCCCTGAAAAAGCCAACTAGCAGCTTTAGAATTCCTTAGAAGGATCTAGAAGGTAAACAATACCTACAAATGCCTATGAATGCTCTGAGCTTATAATAATAGCTTCAACGTGCGTGTTTAACTGTTGGTAAAGAAAAAAACAGTGAAATTATGTAAAATATGAATTATTTTCTGCTGCCAATGAACTGGCACTTAAAGATGAAAATGCAGTCAATCTGAAAAAGAGCAAAAGCAATAAATTCATTAAAAAGCTTTCCAGGTTGTCACTTGGTTTTGTAACCAGCTGACAAACAAACAAGAAAAGCTAAGTGTATGCAGTTGTGCCACTGTTTCATTTTTGCAAAGAGAGCTGAGAAAATGTGTTTCTGTGAGTAACTTAAAGATTCCATCTGGATCGGGTTGAAAAGGCTGATTCCCTGTGACAGTCCAGAATAGGGCAGGAGGATGAACTCCGCAAACTCATACCAGGAGCCTGACACTCTCTGACAGCACACTGAACATATGTTTCAGTAAAAATGAGACTCTGGAACCTGTGGTAAGTGGGATTGTCTCTCACTCTGTCAATCACTGCCCCATCCAATTCAATGGGAGCCAACAGAGTAACCAATGAGAAGTGAGCTCAAAAAATCCACGGTTGGAAACACAAACCTAACCCATTGCGGGGTTATGCCCAACTTTTGACTGGTGACAACATATTGCCTCAATTTATTAAGCACATCCCTATGTTTCTATGGTTACATGATCACCTGAAGTTTAAAGTGACCTCCTCCAAATTCTTTTGTAATGAGACCAGTCTCTGTTTCCTTAGCTTCAGTTTAGTTATCTATGGTTATTCAATAGTAGATCCTAAGAACTCAACCACCAGAGTCAACTCTTAGTCTTCGGAGACAGCACAGCATTTCAGCCTTACAATGAGAGAGAGAGCGAGAGAGAGAGAGAGAGAGAGAAAGTAGAGGAGAGGAACCAAGTACTCCCAAGGTGGGAGAAAAGATCCTCTTAGGGTCCAAGGTCAACTGGCTGCCCAACCCAATGGGGCATAGTGACATATTTTTATGGTAGGTTTAGTCACTGATGCTTTCTTCCTTCCTTCCATCTATCCATCCATCTTCTAACCAATTACTGAATACAGGGTACTGGGGAGGCGGAGCATCACTGGTGGGTAGTGGTGTCTTAATGGTTAGGAAAGTACACTTGTGTGAAAGATTCCTCGTTCGAATTCCCGACCAGCAAGGTCCCACTGAGGTACCCTGAGCAAGGTACTGCCCCCAAGCACTGCTCCTTGGGCACTGAATTAACTGCCCCCTGCTATGTCACGATGTCATATATGGGTTAAATGCAGAGGACACATTTCATTGTTGTGCACTGTGCGCTGTGGTGTGTCAACAATGACCACTGATCACCAAATTATAATTCTATCCCAGGCAGTATAGAGCATGAGGGAAGGGAACACCCTAGATGCAACGCCAGCCCATCACAGGGTACACACACAATAACAAACTATGGCCTGTTGACAAATACTAATTGACCAAGCTGCATGTCTTTCGACTGTCAGAAGAAACCCACACAGCACGAGGAGAATGAGTCCTCAGACAGAGCAAGAGCCCTAGGGGTGTGAGGTTTCTATAAAGCCAGTCCACTTGCAATAAAGGACAGGTGCTCGACCCTCTAGGTGATGATTGAGTGTGCTCTCGTTAACTCTGAGACGGCTTCCCCTGCATCCAGCACCACAGATCCTTCCCGAGAGCTGCTAGCAGAAAAACAAGCGGCAGCCTCGCCGCCGACATCACAAACACATTCAGACGCCAGGATCCAGAAAGAAACCACTTCATTAACAGAGAGACATGAGATTGATTGCTTATATTCCACAGCTGGGCCCACCAGCCTGTGGCCATCTGGGTATGCTTCACAGACACGTGCCAGTGAGGGGAACCTCAGCGAGGAGCAAGGAGCCCAGAAATAAGAAGCCAGTAGGGGGCCAGAGAGACAGTTGGGCCCCTCTGATCTAACTGGTTCAGCAAACTGATTTACTTGAGCCCAAAATGAAACTGAAACCAGATTCTACCACAATAGCATGCTCTTCAGATAAAGACGGGACCAGGCAACCTTCAAAAAAGCCAAACATGAAGTTCACGTACAATTACCGTCATACTGAAATATGTTCTCAATCAATTAATTTATCAATTAATCAATTAATGCACCTATAGCCTACACTGATTAGATGTCAGATTTGTATTGCCTGATTGTCAGTAGTTAACAGAAATAACTGAACAGATCAAGCTCATTTAAGAGGTACTTACAGGCTTCCCCATTTCACCAGGCCTTCCATCTTTTCCTGGGGCCCCTAGAGGACCAAGAGGCCCCGCCTTAAGGCCCCCTGTGGAGTCAGAGTCTCCTTTTGGCCCGGGAGGGCCAGGCTTTCCTGGGGGACCAGGGGGGCCTGGTGGACCAGGGGGGCCCTGAAAAGACAAAGAAAGAATGTTCAAAGCATCCAATCAGCTACAGGTTTGACACTGGTGGTGACAACAGTCTAGAACAAAGACATCATACTCAAATCCTGCAGGATCCCGCATGTGATGGTTGCCTCCAACTGTTAGTAATTAGCCAAGAAGAACCTAATAAGACCCACGCACAATTTTCTGAATATGCAACAAAACAGATGCAGAGAATTCCTATTATTTTTAAGATGAAACAGTACCAAATAAGTAATTAATACTATGATTAAAGATTAATCAAAGTAATTAAGCAAAATGTTGAAAATACATGACCCACACATACAGACTCTTTGAAATTTGTGTTTAAGAGCCCTGAGTTAGACCATAACTGTGATCTTACACAAGACTGTAACATGGTTCATTAGGAAGTTATTTATTAAAAGCCTTGAAGTGTGAGTTTACAGAGACTACATTTCAAAACTTAATTTTTTTCATTCTGGGACCAGTAAGAAACATATAACTTCAACTTTTTCACAGATGAGATAAGATGTTCAAAGATGAGATGTAAACAGATGAATCCTTAATAATAAAAGAGAATTATGGCTATTGCCAGACTCACTCTGATAACTTCAGTGTCGCTGTCAAAGTCCTCGAACCCTGAGCCATAGCCTTCCACATCCCCCTGAAAATCAGCGCAGCTGCACGTTATACACTTTTCACTCTAACACGTCTTCGTTGACTCTCCCTGCTTCACCCCAAACAAAATTTCAGGTAGAATAAATAATTTTGTGGAGATGTACGCACCGTGAACTTAGGCCGGCTAGCTGGACCTGGAGATCCTGGTGGTCCAGGAGGACCTGGGAGACCCACACCTGGATCACCCTATAGGAATCCAGAAAAAATAAACAACAATCAGATATAATCATGTTGACCTTTTCAAGGCTTGCTAGGTCAAGGAAAAAGAGTACTGAGGACACTAAATGCGAAACAGCAGCAGAATTTGCATTTCCAGAACATTCCCCATAACCCTTGCTTTAATAACATTTGTGCCGGTCCTAATATGTCTTTGTTTTCCGTTTTGCTCATTCTGCCTTAGATAAATGAATGATCTCATGTCATAAAAATAACCTGCTCAAGTTATAAAGCTAAGGTTATAAAAATAAACCCCTGCCCAATCAATTGTTTTAGTCCTATAGACCAGGTGCAGCTTTGATTAAATACAATTAGTACATGTAGATATCTCCTGAATACATTATTTCTCTGTTTAATTTGAATGCTAAACTACATGTTAGCACACTTCTCTAGCCATCTGTTTTGCTGCTGGAGTACCGTAACGTGACGTATAGCTATTTTGTTCTAAAAATACAAGCTTATTTTATTTGAACATATGAGTGTTTTCAATAAACACAACCGGTACTTATTATGGTCATTCTGCCTTTCCATTTCACTTGCCAGTGCATTCTGGGAAATATTTCCTGTCAAGTGTAAAATCTATGCATGCTTCATTTCTTTGGTGGTTGAGTAATAGCAGACACACACCTTTGAAGTATACTGAACTGTCCCTACTATCAGCTGGCAGACAGTCCAGCACAGTCGCTAAACACGCCATAGAGTATATTAGCACGTCACAGAGGCATGTCCTATAAAAATGAGTGGTCATACTTTCTCTCCTTTGAGTCCAGGTTCTCCTGGAAGGCCAGGGAAGCCCTGAGGTCCCTCTTCACCCTGAATGCGAAGACAACATAAAATGCACAATTTAATAAAATGAAAAATCAATCCATGAGAAGTTGTAGCCTAAAACAAAAACACAGCTTTATTTCAGCTACTGCATCCCCCTTGGCTGGAATGTAGCTTTTGAGAATTTCTTGACAGTCTGCATTTCACAAACAATAGCTAACTGTATGATACCTTTCAAAGCTACAATAAAAATAAGCAGTCATGTTAAGTGCATGAGAGAATAGAAACAAAAATGCATTATTTTCTCCAGCAGGGGGCACCACATACAAAAAGGCAAGGCTGACTTAATACCTTGTGAAGGGCTGTTGAGACACTCATAAACGTAAATGCCTTGAACCCCAGGGGCAGCACAAAGTCTTTGGAAGTGAGTGGGGTTGTATGTTCGCCATTGCTCTTGTTTAAACAAGTGTGCTCTCCACATACCACCAGAGAAGGCCACAGCCCTGGCTAATCGATCACAGAGAACTGTGGGAGTCTCGCTATAATGAGAAACAGAATGGCACAGAATACCCTGAAAGCAGGGGCGAGTTTGAGTTTGTATGGACCATAGGGTGTGTGGCAGGTGACTTCGCTTCAGTTGCTGTAATTGGGAAATCGATGATGCCGGGGGTGGTTTTGTTTTCATCTTTTCACAAAACATTTACTTCCCATTACTGGCACCGGCTCAGTCCTGCGCTGCACATGTTAGATGCTGGACAGGGCTAGCTGACTCGGGGGGTAGGTGCAGAACCTGAGGGTCAGAGATGGAACATGATGGGCTTCAGGCCAATTTGGGATTTACATTCTTGGTGACGTATGAGATATACGCGCAATATCTCTGCCCAGCCTTTAAATATCCTCAGAGTAGGAATGATAACACGTTGAAGGCCGTCTGTTTCAACTAAAAAATTTGAACTTTTAAATACCAGCTTTTCAACATAGATACTCGAAGAAATTAGAGGGGATTTCATCACCCTCCGCCGTGACTATCAAGCGCACAGGTATTTCACACTGAGCACCTGACAACAGAAAGCTAGTGGGAGCCAATGGGGGATTGCAGCTTGACAAATCTGCCCATATTTGGGTCTGCTTTCTCACCATACAAACACTCATTAGAATGACTATAAATGTCAATTGCAGACAGACGGTGCTTACTGGCTTTCCATCTTTACCCTGGATACCCTGAAAAAGAAGAGAAAAATGCATTACACCCTCCGGCAAGTCAATCATTTAGCCAGATGAACAACACATTAGACTCAAGAATACTAATGCCCCTGGTTCATGTTTGAATGTATGAGCAGGGATCCAACCAAGACGGAGCTTAATGGAAGAAAGACCTACAAAGTTCTGCAAATCGTGCCCTATGATTCCATCAGCACCTTGCATCCGGACTCTACTGGCAGGTGTCACTATTCGTTTGTTGTTTCACTCAATTATGAGTTATAATACATATTCTGCACTACAGGAAACCAGAGACTCAACCACAAGATGCACCATTGTCAACCACAACGGAAACTGAGCAAATTACCTGCCATGTTGAGATGAATATTAATCGATTACACAGAAATTTTGCTAATGATTTCTTCTCTTGTTTTCTATGAAAGCCACCAACGGGAACGTCGCCGAACAGATTTAGAAACAAAGGAGTCGCATGGGCCAAGCTATAGAGAGAGGACTGAGTGTTCTTAACGGGAAAAAAGGGAGAGTGTACTGGCAAACTTTCACTGCTATTGTGTTCTCCTTTATCCGACCAATGAGGTGCTGCATTTCACTGTCCCCTCTCACAGTGCCAAAGTGATGAGTATTAGCCGCCACTTAATAAAAGCCCACTGAGGAATGTGATTTACAGAGGGACTGTGTTACTCCAGTCGCCACCCTGGCTGTTCCCGTGGCGACACGGAACTGTGTTTTTTTTCCTTTCCTGGAGTCAGTGGAAAGGCGTCATAAAACCTCACATTAAAGTGCATCGCCTGAAGTCCAAATTGCCGGATTACAAGTGCCTTTGAAGCGAGCTGTGTTCCAGCGCATGCCGAAAATCCCAAACTAAGCAGACGTGGGGTGCATGAAAGGGGCTTTTCGACCAGCGGCAGAAGAGGTGAACATAGCTCACTGGGAGTCCATCTTTCCCTGGTGTTCCTGGAGCTCCGGAGGGCCCTGGGGGTCCTTTTGGGCCCCTGGGACCCGGTTGGGCCTCTCCTTCTCCTGAAGGGCCTGACGGGCCCCTTGGTCCAGGTGGGCCAGATACTCCTGGATCGCCCGGCTCCCCCTTAGGTCCCGGAGACATCTATAGACCCACAGGAAACAGGTTCTACAAACCTGACAACCAAAAGAGCACATTCTCTCTATCAAAGTGAAGACAGCCCACTCACAGTCTGGAATGTTTCTCTGTACTCCACCTCCTCGGTATGATTTGGCCCTGCAAAGGCACCCAACCGACATTGCTGGTGAGCAACTACACCAATAAATCCCATACTGAGGGATGGCTGTAGACTGTGCTTGGCTGAATGCAATGGCTGAAATCTCCCTGGCCCCCAAACAGGTGCCTCAGCTGATTTAAGAAAAAAGCATATTATGAATTCATGCCACATTAGTGTCTGGGGGAATCTGAGGCATAAAACTGTACTTATTCCTTTTATGGTGACGCTTTCTTCTTTAAGTGAACATTTATCAACCACAAGCTTTGTCTCCCCCTAGTGGCTCCAATGCTATTTACTACTTCACCAATCATGAACAAAACAAACCATAAATGTATACTACAAGTGCTCCTTGACTTATGCTGGGGTTGCGTTCTGATGAACCCATCGAAACTCGAATATAAATATGATGTGATAATCAAATAAATGTTGTTTAATTTATTTAAGTAAATAAATCAAAAATAAATTTCTGTAACTAATTGAAAAGTAAACAAATGAAAAACACTGTATGATATGTTGTTAAACACTGTATGAGATGTTTATGCATGTAATCACTACAGAGACTGGAAGCATGGCTGTGTGGACTAGCCGTTGCCCAGCATCAGTAAAATGTATCACACAACATATCACCATTGAACAGATCTGAATTCAGAGTTTGGGACTACTGAATATGTATTGCTACTGAACCACTGTAAAGTCAAAATGACATAAAGTAACAAGCATCTGTATGTGCTAATTATAAACAGCTTCAGCTCCTATATGAGACACAACTTGTAACCTAGATCCTGTTCAAATGCAGTCTTGATTATAAAAGATAAACAATCATTTATTTTTAAACTTGTTATTTATTGAGAGAGTTTGTTTTGCTTTATCTGTGGCAACCTGCCCTGCTCCAGGACCTTCAGTGGACTCAGACAGCTGAGAGAGGTGCAGATTCTTACTTCGCGTAGTTGGCTCTGCAGTAGGGGTTGCCTGGACGGTGGTCTGCTCCTCGCTGGGGGTTGCCTGGCCAGAGTACTCAGTCACATCCTCATCAAGGTAGGGCTCTGTTGGTGGGGCTGGTACTGGTGCACCCTGGCTGTTCTCTGACTAAAGAGGCGGACAAAACAAGTACCAAAATTATGGCGGAACCCTCCTCCATATGTGGACATCCAAATAAAGTAACATGGTTAGCGTGCCCAGGAGGGTGGGCAGCCAGTTAACCTTTGACCCCTAGAGGTTCTCTCCCATACCAGCCCACATGAAGAGGTCCTTGTTCCAGGGAGAATCCTAATATCAGGAACGTATAGACCGTCCTTGTGGTCTTGGCAAGACCGGTCTCGCTATCTTGCCTTCTAAGAACAAACTTGGGGTGCAATGAATCATGGGACTGGTCTCGTTTTGCAAGGATGCTACTGATATATCCTACGATCAATATGAGTACGGTCAAGTACTCAAATTGAGATCCACCCCGTTTTCCAGCGTCTTCTGGCTTTTCTGCTTACACTGTGTACTGTGTCTGTTTAAATACATATATCTAAAGCACTCTAAGGCACGTATACTGGAGAGCATGTCTTAGCTTATAAAAATAAGCTGAACTGAATTTAATTGAATATAGCATTTGCATATTTTAGCCCATGCAGCATGCACCAAATGGAAATACCATTTAAAGGCAAAAAATGACTGCATATTTCAGCTTGATTACTCACAGCTTTCCATGACCTTGTACTGGGTGAGTGGTTATGGAAGATGAATGGATGCTCACAGTTGTTTATATCAGTGTAAACATGTTTCCTGGGAAAGATGTTACTTGTTTAATAACAGGGCTGCTTAATGTTATTACCAGGGACGTTAGAATGACTGACATAAACGAGGAAAAAAAAGTGAAGCAAAGGTTACTTAAAAGTGGATTTCCAGTTGCTCTCCAGCAAGGGGCGCTACACAGTGACTAACCGCCCACTGAGTGCTCTTTGCTGCAGGGCTGCACATTCTCCCTAATTTTGCTTTCCTATTTATGAGCTGTGGCACTCACACCCACAAATAAAAGGGCAAATGCATGAGGTTCATGTGGTGTTCAGGCCAAGCGAGCACTGCCAGTCAACTGAAGAAGTGCATGCTGGTAGCACATGTGACCACCACCCACTGCTCCATGCTCAGAAACCCATTGGTCAGAACACTTTATGACACACAAGGTCAGCTATAATATAAATGGCAATTATCAACCTCTCTATTCTTTACTACAAAAAAATCTGATCTGTGGTTCAATTAAGCGATTGCTTAAGGTCCAGAGACCACCTGGGGTACCCAATATGATCAGCCTATAAGAATGGGATGGAAGATGACAAATGAGAAACTGGGTTAATCACAATTGCCTTAGGGACCCGAAACAGGTTTGGCTGGCTCTGTTGAAGGAAATTAACCTAACAATCAACTGTATTCATTCAGTCGTTATGAATAAACGCATCGTGTACTAAATTATATAAGATACACACTCTAATTCGCTAGTGAGGGATGGGCTTTTATGGATGTAGTGTGTTAGTCCAACACTGCATCTATCACAATGGCTGATGATGCAATGCAGAAAGCCCTGGTGCTGTCTATCTGCACTAAATTCAAGTCTCATGCAGCTCATGACATATGGCATCTTGTAAAAAAGCACTTCGAAAAGCATTTAAAAAACACTGCATTGAACCAGAAGGGGGCGCTGGACAGAGTATCACTGACCAGCATCTGTGTGAATAAGCTTTTCTGCAGGCTCCAGGTCCACAAGTCACTTGCTCACCTTCTTAGCTGATTCTGACCCCGAATTTGACCGGTAAACATGTAGAATTGTGTACAGGAATTCTTTCATTTTTTTCCTCTATTTGAGGCAATTTGCAGTACGGAACATTAACCAAACGAGAGCAGATATCAGGACTAATTTAACACGCAGGTCAGTGGAGAGCTTCCTAATGGCATCCATATTACACTTGTGTGTAATGACGTTCATAAGGCATGCGGACCATAATATGTGTAGTCCAAGTGTTTAGTGCAGATAGACGTATGTTTTTGACCCTTTGGGGGCCAAAACCAGTGTACGACTGAGCATCTAATGTGGTCTTTGCAAGGGTCCAGGTCAGCTCTGGTGCCATGACCCCACCCTCATGGCCAGATGATGGGAGATGTTTCAAAGTAAACTTGGTGTTAGGGCCAAATGTCCAAACCTCTTAATGGAAAATACAAAACAGTTTAACAAGATCCATATGGCGAGGGTAAATAATAACTTTTAATCTGTGGCATACACAGCACTAAGATACTAAGCACAGGGTCCAGATACCAGAGTATGTAGTTCACCAGTTGCTTTCCAGGACCGGAAATGTAGACCTTCATACAAAGTCCAAAAATATCAGGGACCTCTACAAGTGGCAGGTCTCCACGGTCCCAGCTGCTAGCAGACTTACAAAGCTTTGAAACTCGGAATCCAGAAGGACTCATAAATCCTGAAAATTTTTCCATGGCTTAATTTGTCCAGGAACGTTCTCCAGATTTTTCCTCTTATGGCATTCACTTACCCAAGTGTACTCCCTTTCTTCGACTTGCTTCTTTAGCTCATCCGGCACCTCTCTGGAGTCTGCGATGTCATCCCCGCTCCCGTCACCCGATGCCTGCAAGGAGAGCACGTGCCTTAGCATCGTGGCCTGTTATCCCCCTTTTTTTCCTTGAGACGGTCCCCGGGTAACATTTGGACACCGCTCTCATTTAGTTTCTCTACGTCAAGCATGTCTCCTGGGGAAAAAAACGTAGCAACTCACCACTGATAAATTGAGCTCATAAAATTTGCCGATGGACATTTAATACCAGGAGCTTCACATTAAGTCCTGTCCTGAATAATTTCTTTTGTCAGTAGCTGGCTCTTTTGAGCCAAGGCATAGATCATTTGTCATTTGGGGAAAAAAGTTTTACATTGTTGGGTAAATTCAAAGCTATTTAACATTTATATTTACAGTATTATTTATATGTAATTCCTCCGAGACGCAGATATCTCATGTGGTTCGGGGTAAAACTGGTATCCAGCTACAAGGCTTTTTCTTTTCTTAATGCACTTTGCATTAGTTTGTTAGAACCACCCGTGACCTAAAAAATGTAGCAATCAAATTCAGAATCCCAAGTCATAAAAAAACAACTGAGCTTCATTCTGTTTGTAACATTTTTGCTACAAGCAAGCAATTCAGATTCACTGCAAACGAAAGTTCCAGATGCTCATTCCCGCGCTACTCTTATTCTACCACTAGAGTGTGCTATCCCTCAGCTTTTCGCTGAAGTTATCAGAAACTTCTACAGCTGTATCCCGTACTTAAAGGCAGCCCAGAGTACTCACATAGGGATCGTCCTCTTCGCACTGATCATCTGCGACTCTGGGGTCGAACTTGAGAACCAGCTGTTGGATGGATCCCTAGGGGGAGAGAATAAGAAAACGTAAGAGCCAGATTTGCAATGACAGCTACATAGCCACATTCACCCTGCCCACTCCAAGTCTTGGCTCTGATGACAGGGAGAATATGTTGCCTATGGATTGAGGCCAAGGCAATTCCGATCTGCGCAATATGCCAAGTGCACCTAAAAAGTCGGCTGAAATATTTCACAAAGACCTGCTTTCGTGCTTTTTTGATTTTCTATTTGAATCTATTTCCTTTTATGCTCAAATTTTATTGTTAACTACTTCGATCACAATGCAGTTTGCTCAGAACACACCCCTCCCCCCCCACCCCTGACCAGAACCAAAGCGTCCCATCCTTTTCTTTCCAGAAACGATAATATTAATACCTGCTTTTATTTAACAGCCACGTTAAGGCCAAAGAACGGGAGTAACATGAGAAGAATGACATCTAATTCAAGGACAGCTGCAGAGTTTATAAACAGCTGCTAGAGAAAAGCAAAACCTGTGATGATTTTTAGAGAAAGCAAGCTCACTTGGGTTGTTCTTCCTCAGAGATCGGGAAACACAAGCGCATGATAAGGTAATGGGCTTTTTTGGAGAAATGAGAAAATTGGACCACGTGCAAAACAACAGCAGGCCACAGGCCCCTGAGTGGCTCTGTACAGCCAGCCAATCAGGGGACATCTGGTCATGCCTGAATTATTATTGGCTGGGTCATCCCATTGGAGGATGTGGTCTAATATCAGGCCTTTGCCAGCACTCGTGAAGAGGCAGCCAGCTCACACCCCAGTCTGCCGATTTACTAATCCATTAAGGATTCCTGGCTGCTCACTGGGTGTCCCAGTCTGACGAATCACCCCGGCTGCCAAAGTCCATTGATACTTTCACAGTTCCTGCTGGACATGTTGGATAAAATTGAACGCTGTCACTGTGTCCCCCTGCTGCCATCTGGCCTACGGAAAAGCAAAACCCCCCTACATCCACCCCCAAAAAAAGGCCCAGGCAGCATGAGAGCCCACATCCAGCTGTTCAGCAAAAGACTATGTGGGGGATTAATGTAACCATCTGAAGAGCATATGAAAGCAAACAGGGTTGCCATAGTTGCATTGCAGATTCACTACTAATAACATGATGGAATCATGAGAAGGGAGATGCTTCACACACGGAGGTTGCTGGAATGGACACTGGGGATGGAAAGCAGGGAGAAGGAAGAGACAATGATGAACAGAGCAAAGGAAATGGGTCCGCAGCCCAGACTGAACACAAGCATAACAGCATAGTAGTTAGTAATATGGGTAACACTTTACTTGAGGGGGCACAAATAACTTAGTAACTCAGTTACTACTCAGTACAAATCATGAGCAAATATAGTAACTGCATGAAATACATGCATCGTCATGATTTGTTAATGATGAACAGACATGGGATCAGTATGTAACTAACACTTAGTTACTGGTTAATTAGTACATTAAGTAAGAGTGCACTACTACAATGTGCCCCCTCAAGTAAAGTGTTACCGTAATATGACAGGAATGAACAACAGTGTGGGGGAGAAAGGGAAGGAGTCAGACAGCAGTGCACTGGTGTGATGGCCAGCAGGCCATGAAGGTGAACTCTGAACCAGCTATGTCACACTACGGTGTGTGTCGCTGGATTACCCCATAATGCACTTATAACCAATAATGCCTTCTAACCAAAAACAACAAGCTAAACTCTGCTGAACTCATGCTGAACGCATGTTTGCAACTAACAGCAATATGCACTACTAGTTTTTGCACACCACAGGTTTTTAACACTTTTCCATTTTTTTCATAAACTGCAGAGGTTTCATTCTTGTTAAGCATTGGAAAGTCAAGTGAACAACGATACATGAAAATATAAGTCAAATAAAACAAGTTTCTTTTCTAACATGGAAAGAGTATGTACTATAACAGTGCATATCTGACATCCTATTGACTGGTTATGTGGTGATGACAGTCAAATTCTAGGCTGTCCTTTAACTTCAAATGCACCAGTTAACTGTTTCATCTCATGAAACAGAACAGTATTTAATGTCACTTGTAGAAAGAATCCCTCGAATTTGCTCTGCTGTTACAGTGCATCACTTTTTCCACATTTTGTTATGTTACAGCCTTATTCCAAAATGCATTAAATTAATTTTTTCCCTCAAAATTCTACACAAAGCACCCTATAATGACAATGCGAAAAAAGTTTACTTGACATTTTTGCAAATTCATAAAAAATAAAAAAAACTGAGAAATCACATATACATAAGTATTCACAGCCTTTGCCATGAAGCTCAAAACTGAGCTCAGGTGCATCCTGTTTCCACTGATCACCCTTGAGATGTTTCTGCAGCTTAATTGGAGTCCACCTGTGGTGAATTCAGTCGATTGGACATGATTTGCAAAGGCCTACACCTGTCTATATAAGGTCCCACAGTTGACAGTCCCAAGGTCCCAATGAGCACAGTGACATCCATCATCCGTAAGTGGAAGAAGTACAAAACCACCAGAACTCTTCCTAGAGTTGGCCGGCCATCTAAGCTGAGCGATCGGGAGAAAAGGGCCTTAGTCAGGGAGGTGACCAAGAACCCAATGGTCACTCTGTTAGAGCTCCAGAAGTCCTCTGTGGAGAGAGGAGAACCTTCCAGAAGGACAACCATCTCTGCAGCAATCCACCAATCAGGCCTGTATGGTAGAGTGGCCAGATGGAAGCCACTCCTTAGTGAAAGGCACACAGCAGCACGCCTGGAGTTTGCCAATAGGCACCTGAAGGACTCTCAGACCAGAAACAAAATTCTGATGAGACAAAGATTGATTTCTTTGTGTGAATACCAGGAGTCACGTTTGGAGGAAATCAGGCACCGCTCATCACCAGGCCAATACCATCCCTGCAGTGAAGCATGGTGGTGGCAGCATCATGCTATGGGGATGTTTTTCAGCGGCAGGAAGTGGGAGACTAGTCAAGATAAAGGGAAAGATGACTGCAGCATTGTACAGAGACAACTTGCTCCAGAGTGCTCTTGACCTCCAGACTGGGATGACGGTTCAACTTTCAGCAGGACAGCGACCCTAAGCACACAGCCAAGATATCAAAGGAGTAGCTTCAGGACAACTCTGTGAATGTCCTTGAGTGGCCCAGCCAGAGCCCAGACTTGAAACTGACACTTCCCATCCAACCTGATGGCAGCTTGAGAGGTGCTGCAAAGAGGAATGGGCAAAACTGCTCAAGGATAGGCTGTAATTGCTGCCAAAGGTGCATCAACAAAGTATTGAGCAAAGGCTGTGAATACTTATATCTATGTGTTATTTCTCAGTTTTTATTTTTAATAAATTAGCAAAAATCTCAAGTAAACTTTTTTCGCGTTGTCATTGTGGGATGTTGTGTGTAGAATTGAGGAGAAATTAATTTAATCGATTTTGGAATAAGGCTGTAATATAACAAAATGTGGGGAAAAAGTGATGTACCTTATAACTGCTAGAGGAGGTTACTTTGAATCAAAGATATGACACTTTCTTACCAAAAAAGATACTGAAATGGTGTCTATACTTTAAATGTATTAGTTAGCAGACTACCGAGTGTATTTTTAATAAATTTAGCAAGTAACATGGAAATACAGGAAATCCCAGTGTGTGCAAAAACTTTTGACTGGTTCCGAACGTGATTATATAATCAAAAACACTTATGACACAACATGTAAATGGCGTGACCCCATAAAAATTCTTTCAGAGCTACATTATTTAAAGCAATTAAGTAAAAGTAGCCACAAACTCAGAATAGGTTTGGCATGACCATACCGTTTATCGGTTTATGGTCCCTTGCCGCCTCTACTGCCTGAGAGCCACCCCCCGCCCCCGTGGGAGCATGAACTGGATGTGCAGTGGGAAGACCGTCAGATGGGTGTATATTACACTCATTTCCTGAAGTACATGTGTACCCATTTAATATCTGAATGCCTTGGCATGTGGTCTCGCTTGTCCACAAAAGCTCTGCTTCCACAATAAAACTAAACACAAAACGATCATTCGCTTAAAATGTACGCAGACACGTCCCACTGGGCCCGGCTCTCTGTCTGTGACAGGAACACATGTGGAAGCCCCCCCACACACATCGCCGCAGGCTGTGGGAATATGTTTATCAGCCCGCTCCAAACAAGTGCTGATGACACATGCTCAGTCCTGTAAATAACATGCAGGGCCCCGTCCCCGGCCACCCACCCCCAGCCTTCTTGACACTCTCCAGCGAAGAGTTTACTCTTCTTTCACTAAACCCCGGTGGGATAGATACCAGGGTAACAGGTACAGCACCCACCTGGGATTGAATCAATGGGTACAACTTATCAGGTAAGGATGAGTATGCAGGAACAGAGACCAGAGTCCCCATTTAAGTGCAGTACTTGATTGTCTGCTGAGATTCAGGATGGGGGGGGTGTTACGGTCTCTTCTGGTGTTACTATGGTTGATGTTTTTAAAAAAATGCCACAGTGAATCACAGTGACAGAGTCACTTATCTGTGATCTAAGGTGAGTGGACACATTCTATGGAGACGTTGTTCTGGCTCAGGGGCGTGGCCAAACCTTTTGGAAGCTTATTGGTCCCCCTGCCACTCACCAATTAAAACATATCACTGGCTAATGATAAGGCAGGCCCCTCTTCACAAATTATGGTTCTTCTTATGAGCCCCAGACTGAAAAAAATTCCAGAATCACCCCTGTTCTGCTTTTAGGGAACGAACCCCTGGTCGTTAATTGTATCTTAATGTATCTTAATGTGATTCACTGGGTCAGGGTCAGTCAGTTTTATCTGGATTTATCCTGCTACATATATTTACATTTAAAATTGTGCTACAGAGAACATCTATTCTTCTATCCATCCTTCAACCAGTCATCCAACACAGGGTCATGGTACTTCAGAGAACATCGTATTTAAAATTCTTGGATCTCCTGGAGCTTGATATTCATTGTCCTTACATATGGAAAAACACATGGAGGATATAAATCCATGGACAGTGAGCTCTCAGGATAAGAAATTCCTGAAAGGGAATGGCTGTTGTACTAACACTATTTAGCTGTAAAACCAAGTAGAGCCAATCAAGCCTGGCATGGAAACATCTGCCAAGCAAATGACGCGGTCTTGTGTAATAATGTTTTTGGCAAAACTAGATGCAAAAACTCCCTATTTATCTGCTTTTCTCCTGAAGTCGTAAGTCGCCAGCACCCCTGCCCATCTGGGCAGGGTCTGTCAGACAGACCAAATTCACTTGTGACGTTTAAATGTCATCTTGCTGTAGTGGTGGGTCCTGCCAAGGGAAAGATGGGTAAATGCCTAGGGTGGCATCTTCTAAGGGGGCACCTTCTGGTCAGCAGGGCACAGATTTGGTTTCATCACTGGTAGGGACCGCATCAGCCCCAAACCCCTGTCCCTAAACACACGGTACTCCCACAATATTGGTAGGGACATGACCATACCATCCATACTTGCATCTGACTGTATGTACTGCTGCTATGTTGACATGTACTGGCAAAAGATATGGAATCACTACTCTTGGAGGATGTTCTGTCAGTTGTTTCACTTTATAGTTCAAAAAATAAATCACAGATATGACACAAACTATTTTACCTAACAGCTGAACATTCTGGCTTTGTAAAACATACCTCCAAAAAATAAAATGACATTGTTGCAAT
>JAODKF010000038.1:12176399-12189805 GCA_026779585.1 Mormyrus proboscirostris | reverse complement strand
CAAGAAGCTTGTCTGAATTCGTCTGGAGGCCGTGCTGATCGTCCTCTTTTTTGGAAATCAAAATATGGTCACCCTATAATAACCCAAACTGTCTTTGTACAAAAGTTGTTTCCAGCAACTCGCATAAAAAAAATTATGCTACGTACGTTGAGTACGAAAAATAATTTTGTAGCAGCTGAATCAATGTAATGAAAAACATAAAATCTTTTTTTATGAAGTGCAACCAGCATGGTGCTTTAGATAATGTATTCTGTATGCTGCTACTAAGAATATTATGAAATAATTCTTTAATGTTATTTAATGTTGATACATATATGTGATGGGGAGAGAAAGCACGCGAGCGAGTGTGTTTGCATTTATTACGGACAAACAAGGTAAACATTTATTACGGAGGAAAATTTTTACGCTTAAAATGCGCAAATAAGACGATTGATGAGGGAAAACCCGGGAACGGCAGGCGGCAAATTTCGTTTTAAAACGTGTCCGGTTTTGTGCGTACACTACAGTGAAGAACTGTTAATAAGATAAATAAAATAAGGCTATTTATTTTGCTTACTAAATGGACAAGATATACACCTGTTCTATAGGAAAGGTAGCCTTAAATTACTTCTGTTGTGATCTGGCGCTATATAGAAAATAAACTTAAATAAAATTAACTTGGGGCGCTCCCTTAATAGAATGGTAGTGTAAACACTTTGTGGTATATGTAGTCGCATTTGTTAATAGCCGATTGTGTTGACGTCTATCCCAGACAACCACGATTTCACCTGCGTTCCTGTACACACATGTGCGTATGTGAAGGGGCGGGGCGGGTAACGCGGTCGGAAGTAACGTCATTGGTTGCGTTTGAAGTGAGAAGTTATCCAATCCGACAGTAAACGGCTCATTAATGGAAATATTCTCAGAGTTGTGGTTTTGGCTGGTCCATGGCAAGAACGAATACAAATACCGCTGAGTCAAAGACAAAATCGAGACCTTCAAAATTTTAAATAATTTTAAAAAGAATAAATAAAACTTCATATTCTTCCAGAATTCATCACGTAAGATACTCAAGGCACGGCATTGGCTCTTGTCTCCTTTTTCTTTTTTTCTTTTATGGTGCTTTACTGCCACCGCGGTTTTGGTTAGGGGGTAGCCAATGTACTTATGTGTGGAATAACGTAGACCCAACTAATCAATTATTAAATTACTTGCCAAAAATTTTAATAGTCGATTTTAATGGATTAGTGGTTGCAGCCCTATACAGGATAACAACCATTTACCTTGTACCGGGTATTATAAGTAGTCTAGAGATGATTTAAAGCAGTGTTTATCAAACCACTCCTTGGGAACCCTCAGGTGGTCCACATTTTTTCTCCCTCCCAATTCCCTGAGAGTTGGGAAGGAGCAAAAAGGTGGGATCTGGGGGTCCCTAAGGACTGGTTTGAGAAACACTACTTTAAAGTATATGGGAGGATGTGTGTAGGTTATGTGCAAACACCATGTCTTTTTTTGTCATTGTGGACTTTTGGGGTCCTGGAACCGATTTCCCATGGATACAGAGGGCCATCTGTAAATCCATATTTATTGACACAGTGTTCCCTGGAGTAGCACAGAAAAACAGCAGCTTTCTTCCTGTCACTTCATGGGAAATGGCCACGTCGCAGATTGCACTTGAGTTCGCTCGGGCAAATGCATTTGTTTGGATGGGGAGGCTCTGATTAACAGAAAAAAAATTAAATCTCAGCAAGGCAGGCAAGAGCTTTCTGCTGATGTGGCAGCACTGTGAAGAGACCATCTGGCCTTGTTTACTAGACCCAGACGTAGGTTCTGTGTTTGTTCCCCAACACCAAATGAAGAACAGGAGATACTGACTATCCCCCCCAATCCCAAAACAGCCAGCAAAAATGCACAAATTCAGCATTCATCCCTAAATATTTAATGAGAAGTTCTATGGATTGACATGTGTCAAAGGTAACTGATGAAAAACAGATTGGTGTTTTACTGAATTTCATAGACTTTGTTCAGGTTGTGTCCAAGCACAGCAAGAATGGGAAGACAAGTGACTCAGTAAGCTATGCTGATACAAAAGGAGGCCCTTTCTATGGAAGCAGTATGTGTGGGTATGTGCATTATTCTTAAGAAAGGTTTAATTTCCCATCGGACACCCTCAATGCACTGTGACATGCTGTATTTCGCTCAGACTTTGTAAACTTGGCCAACTGTAAGAAAACTCCAACTTTCCTGGGTTCCTTTTGACAATAACTTTCCCTTTGTTCGACATAATGTCCTTAATAGCACAGGCTCCAGGGCTTTGTCTGTGAACTTTTTGTCACTAAGAACAGTGAGTGTGTCTACTGCAGGTACTGCCAGACCATATTAGCTCCAGTGCAGCTGAAGGCAGAACTGTCTAAAAAGAAATTTTCACAGCTGGTGTTGTTACAATACTGACATCACAGTGTACATCTACCAGCTGTCTAGATGCTCCTTCTTGCTTTGCATGTACATCAGCCATAGATGGTTGTGTCAGTTTGTTTGGGAAAATTCGGAATGTTTATGAACACATTCTAAGGATGGAGTCTGTCAGCCAGCTGTTTTGTTACTAATAATGAGAGAAAACAAGAAGGGCCCGTTATTTGCTAGGAAGGCAGGAGGGATTTCGTTTAATCAATAGGCTCTTAATTAATTAAAAGTGTGAAAGTGTGTAATGCATATCAAATGGAGCTGGTTGTCTCTAATCTCCCCAAGCAGGTTCAGCAGGAGTCCAGAAGGATCATGAGGTTTTTCCCAGGTATCATCACGCCTTGAACTAGAATCACTGGCTGATGGCCTGTTGTGATTTTATGCTAGAATAAACTTTGCTCCATGACTTTAAAGCAGTGTTTTTCAGCCTAGTTCTCCAAGACACCCAGATGGTCCACATTTTTGCTCCATCTAAGCTCCCAGCGCACCACAGCCAAACAATCAAGAATGAAACAAACAATCAAGATCAGCAGATACCTGGTACAAGTGTGTTGGGAGCTGGGAGGGAGTTAAAATGCGGACCGTTTGGGGGTCCCCCAGGACTGGGTTGAGTAATGCTGCTTTAAAAGTACCAGTCATATAATCTACTGTGCAAAATTCTTTCAGCTTTCTGCTTCTCAGGTAACTTCTGAACATCTGCTGTCTGCATAGAAATCCAGCCAAACGGATGTGAATGATTGGATAGAGGCCTTTTACCATCAGTCTTATTACAGTCGTGCACAGAGAATACTTACAAAACCTTACATTAGGAAAACATAATGTGAAATATTGATAACAAACAGCAAGTATTTATTGGAGGCTATGTCAATCGCTCTGTATAATGGCTTGTGCAAAGGCAAAAGGTACTTAATGTAAGCAGAAATGGAGACATTAGGTGTCGCAATCAGACCTCAGCACTAGACTAGACGTAACAGTTGAAGATGGGATACAGCTGAGCCACACTTTGTTTCATGCTACTGTGCATCCAATAAGTTGATAAATAAGAATTGGGATTCTTGATCTGAGAACCTGTTTTTTGTAAACATTCCTGCCCATAAAAATTCCCATCCGATCAAGGTGGGAAAACTGAGGTCTTTCACGAGAGACTGCATTATACCATGATGTAGATCCCATCAGTTAGGGCGATCAGTGTTCTTAGAGCCAGGAGAGGTCCAGGCTCCCATGCATCCACAGCAGTGTGCAGGCTGCTGTACAGTCAAGAGGCCATGAGATGAAGTGCCATCAAAACGTCAAATACAGTTCTGGAAAAGATGTGGCATCAGAATTTCTGAAATTCAAAGTGCTAATTTTCTTTCTAGATAGCTGGAGGGACCATTGTTGAGAAGAATCTAGTTGAGGAGAGCATTGTTCTTTGAACTGTGCTAGACTAGTAAACTAAGAAACACATTCTTCCATTACATGCTGAATGGAAAAATAAAAGTAAAGGCTTGAATGAGCACCACCTTGGTAACTACAGCAAACTGAACTGAAATAAACACCAAGATCCATTAATCCCAAGAATGCAGACAGCAGAAATGTTCCTACCGTCTTGAGGGTCGCACTGCTGCTCCTTATATCTTTTACACTTCTTGCATTTTAGACATGAGATTGCTTTTCCTAAGCATTAATTAGACAAATAATACATCACCAAAAGTAAAAACTGAACTTTGAAAATGTTATGCATGTCATGTAACACATGCTGGTTAAAGACCGACAGTTAGAGTCTTGTGACCTGGAGGTTACTGGCTAAAGCTACTTTGGCGAGAATCACTAGCTAATTGGCGTTATAACTAAAAATAATAAAACAAGGCCACTGGAATATTTTTCAAAGGTGAAGGCTGAAGGTTTAATGTGGGCACATGGTGACCCTTAAACCATCTTTTATTGTCAAGCTTCCTTTGATTTGGACTAACCGCTGACCCCTGGCATCAGCCTGGTGGCACACCTGTTGCGGGAATCTTCAGATTTATGTGCACGTCGGACACATAGCGTTTAATATTACAGCAAGATCTGATGACGGGGCTCTCTGAAGGACTTTCAAGTGGGATATGTGTGTTTGGGGAGATACAGAACTAAAAATTAAAAGCACTTAACAGGCCACATTAAAAGAAAGGAGCTTAAATGAATGTAGCTGATATTTATTGGGGATATTTATTGCAAGGTCACGCTGGAACTCCATAATTTCTGATTCAAGGCCTTCAGATTTAAACACGATAAATACTCCCACTAAGTGCTAAAGCCAGCAAGTTTCCCCAAAGCCTAAGGCCCATAAAGCCAAACAAAAAGTCAGGCTATAGCCAATTAAACTCATAAAAGGTGCAGAAGCAAATCACCTTACTGTAAATATGCACTTATACATCTCTGCCATTTCGGTTCGGCTGACCCCACGTAACCCTATGTCATCGCACCAGTGTAGGTGAGATGGGTTTTGGCATTGGTAGGCACAATGCTGGTACCCATGGAGACCTGAGGGGTTATGATGACCCCACCTCTTGCCCCAGCCCTCCTCCCACTGGCTCCCAACACTGAATTCACAAATTCCATTACCTTTGCACATTAAATAATATGTAACTTCAGGCAACTATTAAGTCATTTCTGTACTACAGCTACCACTAAGCATCTTGGCTTGGACCCAAACACAATAACAAGCATGTTTGTGTTTGAATGGTTTTCTGAAAACGAGCCTGAGCAGCAACAACCAAAGTGGAAAGAAAACATAATACGGTTCTCCTGTCAGGTTTGTTCTTTCAAAGAAGCCAGATCTCTAGTCTAACATCTAAATTTCAATGATAAATTTCAGCTTCTCCTTGGCTAAAATCATCGGTCACCTTCTATTTGCTGATGCTTTGTGCTTTTTATAACAGCCACAAAGCGGCCACTGCGGGCAGCTAGGCTAAGCTACTCCTTAGAGCTATAATGGCTTTTCCTGCTCAGACTACCTCAACTATTTGAATGTCACTTTCTGTGGTTTAAGGATTTGACTCAGATTATTGTAGTATTGTTTTATTTTTTGCATTGAATGAGGTTAATATATCCTTGAGCAAATATTGTGATGCATTATGTAGATTTTGTTCAAGATGGTTATCATATTACAGAATGAAATAACTTACTTTAAAATATCAATCTCTTTCCTTACTTTTTACCCAATCCATGGTTGTAGGGAGCCTGGTGACTGTCCCAGGCAACAGAGAAGAATGTGAATGTCCAAACTCAAAACCAGCCAATACAACTGCCTGGATCCCATTAAATGGGTGGAGACCTCAACCCTCCCCCACCCAATGCTCAACTCAAAGTTATGCCCATGTCAGGGCACAAGCACACATTCTGGTCAATTTAGAGATGCCGGCTCAACTAACTTCATGTTTTTGGAAACTGTAGCACCTAGACAAAGCCCAGGGAGAGAATTCTAACTCCAAACACATGCACACAGAGCCCTACATGAGGTAGGTCAATATAATTGCAGATATATTAAATAATATGTATCTATAGAAAAAGATGCAGATGTATAGCAGAAGTGACAAGCTGCAATTGCTACATACATACATATACAGGATTTTGAAGAAAAAGCCTATAAAAACAAGTGGTGTTTAAGAATCACTAAGCAATTTCTAGCAGATTATTAAGTATGTAAAATTGGCAATATCCATAATAATTGTATGTAGATAATACATACGAAATACACAATGATGTCCAGTGTAAAAGGTATTCCATCAGAAATGAGTGGTGACAGTTCTGGAGAATATGTACCATATCAACCTCTCTCTTTTGACAGTCATTGGGGTTTACTCCCATTGTGTGGGAGCTCAAAGGAAGGATGAATGTGCTGCTCTGTGTGTGTAATCTGGCCCACTGGGGACGCATCATCTCATTCCAGAAAGCAGGTCTTAATGACCACAGAAATACTCATGGGCGATTCTGGGGTTTTTTAAGGTGGGGAGCGTAAGAGGGGCTAGCCCTATTATTAGCTAATGATGTGTTTTGAATCAGTGAATGACAGGGGCCAGGGCACTCTAGGGGCCAATCAGCTTTCAGCTGTGGCTCTGCCCCTGTATATACCCTTGGCATTAGTTCATTGCACCATTGGGTTGCCTGTGATAGGAGTGTGCTTAGTCAGTTTTTTTTTTGGTGGGGAGGGGGGGAAATAGGGTCTGAGGAGGAAATGGCCCCATGATAGGTTGTCTGTGGTCGGTTCATGAGCCCTCGCCACTCTGGAGAACCAAGTGCCACATAACAGCATCCAGAAAACGGGTAATTTCCATTACTCTTTGGCGAGGCTTAATTAAAACCGAATTTCTTGCATGGTAGTCTTCGTGGCTACTGCGCGCATGCCAAGCTTGTTCGTGGAAGCCCCCCCCCCCCTTTTTCAGTGCTGAAGGAAAAGCCACGTCCAAGTAGAACAAGCAATTATCTTCCTAGAATGAGTCACGTCAATTAACTGCTCTGCCAGGAGAAAGAGGAAAAAGAGATGTTAAAAAGTAGAAATTACTAGGGTGAATGGCTAGGGTGAGAAGATTCCAGAAATAAACCCAGGTAAATGGCCAATTAGTGTGGGATTCTCTGCTGGTCACAACAGTGAGTCCAGCGATCTCCCTCTACAGTAACTGCAAGCTGTAGTAACAACTGAAGCAGGTGAGTTCAGATCTTCTGAGATGAGTCTGAAACCCAACTGTTAAACCCTGTCTTCAGAAGAGCTACTTAGACCTGGCCAAGTAGAATACATTTATATTTTATTTATTCAACAAACAGTTTTATATCTCTCTGAGAAACAGAATCAGACAATCCCTAGAGCAACTGGGGGTTAAGGGCCTTACTCAGGAGGCCAATGGGGACATCACTCTGCCGACCCTGGGATTTGAACCGGCGTCCTTCCAGTCACACTAAAAGTACTATAAAACACTCTAAACAAATGGATATAGTCAATCAAGTTACTGACATCGAATGAGATTCCAAGACCCTGCATAGGTCTTTTTTTGTTTATCTAGCTGAACTTGTGAGAATATCAGATAGTATTTCACAAAAAAAATTTACCTATAAACACATGAGAAAAGGAGAACTGTGAACACATTAAATATAAAGCTTTCCACAATATTTTGTTGCTATTAAGAAGATGCAAAGGATAGGTGCGGGGTGATCATGCAAGGCATCAGGTTTAGAGGCTTGAATGACAGAATCAGCACAAAAATAACGCTAAGAAAATGGGCAAAAACTAGGATGTTCTGCCCGCCACATGTGAAAGAGAATCCCCCATCTCCCTCTCCAGTAAGTTATCCATTAATTACACTGGCAGTCAACCACCACATTCAAGTGAAAACCATTACATTTATATTAATAGATGAGCAGGAAACTAAACTCAAAATGCAGCCCACCTGTCTCAGTTTGACAGCCTGTTGCTTAATCAAAATGAAATACAGCCCAGAATCAAACTTTATGTTAACCAGTTTTAATATTTGCGTAGGATTTGTAACTGAGTGAGTCTTCTGTATAAAATATTGTCCCAGGATGTGCTTGTGTAAATACCGGAGGTCTTTAGCCTGTGGCTATGATTCACATGTGTATCATCAGCTAACCACAGGACCTTCAGCAACTCAAGACCTCTGTGAGGATGCGACCGGGAGACTTTGAGATGATCCAGCTGCCCCTTGGGTTGCCCATGCTGTGTATCTGACTTAGGTCAATCGACTGTGGTTTCACTAAAGTGGAGGGGGGGCATTTGTATTTGGCTTCACCTCCCTCCTCTGTGACACATAACCAGACCTAAACTCCTGTCTTGCACATTTACCATTATTTTCTTGATTTAAGCTTCTCTTGAAGACATTTCACATATTCTCAATGAGCACCAGTGCAATGCTCTTTCTGAGATATCTGTATATGTCTTGAGTGGATAGACGGAGCACCTCATTGTAGGCAATAGGGGCTCAGTAGTCATATGGTCTCACACCTCCAAGAATGTGGGATGGACACTCACATTCCAAAGTCTGGATAGCTCAGTTGGTAGAGCATCAGACTTTTAATATGTGGGTCCAAGGTTCAAGTCCCTGTTCTTGGGGTGGCGTGTGATTTTGTAGGTTAGGACTCTTGTGATCTGAAGGTTCATATTCTACACAATGAAGAGTGATTTCACCCCTGAGTAAAGCCCTCAACCCCACATCAATGAGACTGTAAATGAAAAGTACACACTGTATTCAACTTGTGCAGTGACATTTTATGTAATAAAGTTCAATATTTCTGCATTCAACATTCATTTGTACTACATTGCATACATGCACAAAATCAAACATAGTTTTGTGCACTTTATGTTTATATATAATTTAGTGATTGTATAGTGTTGTTCATGTTTTACATTAATCTATTGTCTTTGTACTTATGTGCAGCACCATAGGGTGCTCAATGGAAATGGCATTTCGATACACTATACACTGGTACATGGAAGTTTTGACAATAAAGAACTCTTGAATTTTGATGTTCCAATGGCTCCCTCAAGATACTTTTGTTTTATTAACTAATGTGTTGCAAGTTTGAGGGCTCAAGTATCAGACTGCTATGCATGCAGCGTAGAAAGCCAGCCTGGGGGTCAATCTGCACTGATATTTCCTTACTGCATGGCAACTCGACTCTTCATTCTAGTGTTTCCGTGTAAATTCCGGAACCCCGACAGAGGAATTTGCATAAGATATGCAGCAATGTCCGGAATGTTAAATGCGGGCCCTAACCCCCCCACCAGGCTAGCCCCCCCCCCCGAACCACCTGAAGAATAGCGCTGATTGACAATGGCTGCAAACACAGCCCCCCTCCAGTTTTAGTAATCTGTCGAATACTGAGTGACACGTCGCAGTCAATATCCGTGTCAGCGGGTGGAACTAAGAGAAAGGGTTAAGGGAGCCCGGGAAAGTTGGGGGGCTAGGGTTAAGGGTAGGGGAGGGCAGGCTGCTCAGCCACCCTCACAGCAAGATCACACGGTTATCTGTATGTCCCCTGCTCATTTAGTTTTAACAGATAAAATAGATGAAAATAACAGAAGTCAACAAGAAGTAAATTCAATATTCAATGTCTGAAAACAAAATATGGAAGATAGATGACGTTAATATTCATCCATCCATCCATCCATCTATCTTCTATACCCACTTATCCTATGCAGGGTTGCAGGAGTCCAGAGCCTATTCCAGGAACTATGGGTGCCACGCAGGGAATAACCAAGGATGGGGTGCCAACCCATTGTAGGTGATAGAAATAATACTAATAATTATTATCTTACAGTAATGGGTGGTGTGTGTCTCTGTGAGTTAGGACTACAATGAAAGAATCTACTAAATATCTAAAGGCTAATCTTTAACATTTTATGTATTTGGTAGACACTTATGCAAAGTGAAGTACAGACAGAAAGCAGGGCCCCTAGAGTGGCTGGGGTTAAGGGCCTTGCTCTAGTGCCCAGGAGTGAAGCCACTGTGCCAATTGTGAGATTCAAATCGACAACCTTGTCCTGTCCTGCTGAGACTCCCTCGGCACCAGAACACCAAAAATGTAGTCAAACATAGGGATGGGACTCTGAAATGTAAGTTTTGGCTCAGAATCGATGACCCAGTAATTACCCTGAGGCTCCTCACCCTGAACGCCGCCATGGATCACTTTTAACCCCACACTATGCACTGTAAGCGTCAGCTGGCTGAAACAAGCTGTTTGATTTGAGTGGGCAGCCTCCCTGAATTCCTCAGCTATGTCAGCTGTTTTTCCCCACATTTCACCTGAGTCAGGGCTATTCATTTAATAGCTGAACACCCCACAACAGCCAGAAACGGTAAAGGACGACTCACCACAATGACGCACATTAGAATAGCGACAGCCTAGCAATTTGTCACATCTGTGCATTACATCTACCTACAGCAGTCCGACAGGCCAAATACGGCTTTTCTGGAAGATACAACTAGCTGAAAAACAATATGGGTCTGAGCCTCTCAGTTTTTTTACAGTTTTTGGAAAAGCTGGAACAAAATTTCTTAAATTAACTCCTGACACGTTTGTTTCTAGGCCACATCACTGATTTTCAGATGCATATGTTAATCCCCACAGACTCTCAACAACAAAACCAGAGATGCCTGCATCAGTACAAGGAAGAATGGAAGTCAGAGCACCTCAGGAGATTACAGAAATACAGAAATTACCCATCCAGCAACAAGGAGGGGCTCCAGGGTCGACTCAAAACCGCAGCCTTGGAAATCTGAGTCCACACAAATTCATTGGAAGCCCTCTCATTCCTCTGCAGTGAACAGCACCTCTTAATTTGTGTTTTATGATCCACCCACAGCAAACACATTGAGGACCGCAGGTCTGGAGGTCACTTCCTGCTGTTAACGACATACAGTAGTGCTAGCAGCAGGGGTTAAGGGGGACATGACCCACCTACACTTTAGAGTGTTGACCCCTCCGTCATAAATTATTGATTGGCCTTCTATGGGAAAAACACACTTTGCCATTAGAAGTAAACAGAACATAATGTAATTCTGGCAAGCTGCAAAAAAAGGTCTTACATCTTTTAGTTGACTAGGACAGTCTAAAATGGACTGTGAGGTTGTGATTATTAAACTGAAGCTTGTGAGCTTGAATACTTGACAGACGTCCAACATACACAAAGAACAAGTGAGGCTGTTCTCTCTGTAGGACACGGATTCTTAGAGAAATCTTGTTAGCCGTAGTATCATCCTTGCTATCATCGCTGAACAAATGAAGTTCATAGATGGTGCAGGATTACTTTAACCCACTGACAAAACTTTGAGGTTAAATTCAGCTGACACCTGCATCCAAAGCAAGCTTTTCAAATAGTGTATCTGATTGGATATTTTGGAGCAGATCAGGTTATGAGTACTGCAGAAGGGCTTTAAGCCGGGTACCCTTACACTGGAACCCTTAATTATGCTACCTTCTGCTTAATTAGTGTAATATTTTTCTAAGTGGAATCTCTTCTCCTGCATTGTACGGATATATAAGGCCATGGACATAAATTATGGAGGAGAGGGGGTTGTAACCCCCGAATAAAGAAACCAGTCAAAACAACCACCTGGACCCCCTTAAATGGGTGGAGACCTCAACACCCCCCAATGCTGAACCCAAAGTTATGCCCTTGCACTAGACACAATACTTTGAAACACAATATATTATCTAAAAGAATATCATAAGCTTGGCTCCCCAATCTGCTTTGTTGACATCAGAAGGCTATGTAACACATGAGTTTTTATATATTCCATGTGGCGAAGTGCAGAGCAACTGTGAAACGTAAGTCTAGGCCGGATTGACTTTCTGTGGTAGGGCTGACAGACAGATCGTGGACCTGCATGTAAATGCAGGGCTCCAGAGAAGCACAATGACAGGTTTCCACAGATGCAGTTTGAAGCCATTAGAAAATGTTTATCACGATGCACAAAGCTTAATGTTACGTAATGCACCCAGGGAGAGCTGGAGCGCACCACTTGCTGGCTTCACTTCCTCCCAGTGACATGGTCTGCATGATGTCAGAGGGCCCATGCTAAGTTTGAAGTAATTGGAGTCTGGCATCCATTCCTTCTCAGATGATACATGCGCTGCAGAAGCAGTGAGCTTACAGTAGACCTGCAATTCTGTGCTTCTGTACAATAGCAAAAGACCACAACTGCATATTTCCTCAAAATTGAGTTATGACCAACATACAGTCTCAGTAGGCTGTTATCTTGTGACAAAATATCTTAGCTCGACCCTGCTCGGTTATGAAGAAAACAATGTCAGAGATGAATACGTGTTCCACTCACACACTACCGTGTGAGCTCATGTGAGGTTGGCCTCTGTCGAGATGGATGCTAACCTGAAATATCTGTATACGGGATTCCATTGGCATGGATTTTTCCACAGTATGACCTGTCACAGCTGACTTAGAGTGGCTAAGTGGGGACGAGCATGGGGTGGAATGGCATTGTGGGTCCCCACTAAAGGTAATCTGAGATCTAAGAGACCATCGATTTGAACATAATCCAGCTATTCCAAACATATGGAACATATATCAACCGTAACTGGCAAGAAGTGAAAATGTCATGTTTATTATAGAACTTTGTTTTATGAATCGACTCGACCACTACTCCACTCATTCCTTCTTTTTACAAAAATATAAATAAAAACACTGGGAAGTTTGCATAGTCTGGTGTGTAAAGGCTGAGAAATTACAGGCAAGCACTATAAATACCTTGTGTGAGACTAAAGAACAGAGGCTAAATACAATATAAAGAAATATTATAAGAACAAGGGACAGTGGCTTTGGACAGTGAAATGGACATTTAGTGCAGTGTTTAATACTCTGTCCCGGTCAACGAAACCTCAAGTACAACAAACTGAAAAAGTGAAAAGAGTGATGATGTATCTGTGCCGACAAATTCAAAAACATGGAGCACATTCAAATGCATAAGAACATATGGGCAACGTTAACGGAGATTATTGGGCGTGTAATATCAAAGCTCTGGTAAAGCTTCACCCAGAACTGACTATGCTCAGAATAAAGATGAGTCTTCTTTGTTGTCATCTGAAGGAGTCCCCAAGGAGCTGCTATTTCATGGTCTTTTGCGTTCTTGAATCACTTCTCACGGTAAAGCGGTTGTAAGAGCTGATGTTATTCTCTCCCTCTCCAGGTCTGGGACCTTGGATTAGTTTGGTCTGTTTCATTAATGAGGAGAACAAGTTGGCGTCTGTTAGTGTGTAAATCTTACTTATAAACAGCTGTGCTTAATGTTATCTCATCTGTCCTTTTACATGTAGCATTCACGGCAAACATTCCCACACCACAGACTCATCCTTGTTATCATCTGGAAAATATTAATTGCATTAAAAGTTATGTTTATGCTGGTATCTGGTATAATTGTTTTGCTTGGGTTTCCAAGTCAGCTGTACAATGACGTAGCATAAGTTATTTTTCG